>JAJHUR010137405.1:0-30167 GCA_027495735.1 Lutjanus campechanus | reverse complement strand
GATATTTTCACATGTGCATCCATTAAGAGATATACGAAGTCTCTGGATACATCGACGCCATGTTTACATGCTACCTGGGAGGCTACAGTTGACATTTCGGCTAAAAACATGGTGTAATATTTTATCCGTGGTCTCCATTCACTGCCATTAGCTGCAACCCTGTTTTCTGCTGAAACTCCAGGATTGTTTTGTGAACTGAAGATCTTCACCCATCCTCACATCAGCATAGAGGTGAGTACATATTGAGTGGATTATCATCTAGGGGTGGTATATCGCTTTAAGCAATCAAAAATGATCAACCAGCAAATATAAGGCAAAAAGATGAGTTTTGAATCATCTTTTATATCTGGGCCTGCGACCAGAATCATAGTATAATCATTTGCATATATATATAATTTAATATCTCAAAAATTGAATTTAATTTGAAGTTACTTCTTAAGACATGAAAGAAATTCACCATTTTCACTGCACAGGGTGACCATCAGTAATCAGCTGTTATGTATAATCATACCTGGAATGTTTCCCTGTCAGTCAGAGATACTGAAAAGTTTGATCATGGCACATGAACTTGCTTATAACGTTGAGCAGCTCTAACAACCAGAGGTCCATACACATTCATTAGTGTAAGCAGAGAATATGTGATATAGATTGGCCTACATCTGCATCCCCCTCTGCTATAACTTCAAGGCCTCAGCCGGGACCTCCAGCTCATTCACACCAGTTAATGAGCAAGTGAGGATCACTCTGTTAAAGTTCAGTGAAAGCAGTGTGAATTCTGACACTCTAAATTAATGAACCGTATGAGCCCAGGTAGACTCTCTGATAGGTTCTGTGGTCAGAATGAGTCATTTGCCAGGAAAAGAAACACACGTCCTTCTTTCTGTCTTTGTGGCATATAATCCTTTCATTATAGATTAAAGTTGTACTTTTTTTGTCGATCGATTGCACTCATTAGAGTTTGCTACCAAACCTTGCATTAAGTGCACGTATATATCATAATCTATTCCTATATTTAACGCCTGCGATATTTCATGTCCTAGATTCTCATTTTTACTGTTTGAGCGTTGTTGGAGACTTAAGAATTTCACTGCCGTCGACTGCTTCACTGTAACTGTTGTGCATGTAACAATTAAGTACTCGAAAAACTTGTCATAATAACAGAGAGTGGAGAAGAAAAGCATGAAGACAACAAGATGTGGCATGAAGAGGAGCAGACACTTCAGGATGAGGTGACAGGTGAAGATGGACAGTTGATGAGAAGTCTGAGAAAGGAAAGAAAAAGTGATTAGAAAAGAAGTAACGTTTGGGAATGTAAAGTGACAAATGAAGAGGGGACAAACAAACACTGTTGAGTTCAGACAGATGTTTGTACCTAATGGAAATTGATTCAGAAGTTGTGTGTGTGTGTGTGTTTGTGTAGCTTATATTTGCGTGTGTGTGTGTATGGATGTGAAAAGAAGGATGGAGGTGACTAATCGGCCCTGTTGGTAAACACCTGGAGACTGACAGCCAAATCTGGGAGAATATAATCGACTGAGCTTAAAGGCTCAGCCTCCTCTTTGCTTACAATTTGCAGAGTGCAGTGGTGTAAATCACCGTTAAACCTCTAGTGTGTGTACTTTAAGTGTGTGTGTGTGCGTGTGTGTGACTGTGTGTGTGAGTGGTCGTGTAATTTCAGAGAATTCAAACCATCAATAGAAGAAAGTGAAAGAAAAGTTTCATCTTCATATTGATGATCTATTAAAGGACAAAATGGCCCATTGATGGTCCATGCAGCCCACTGACACTCTCAGGTCCCCATCTGGTAGCCACATATGGCCCCTGACACAATCAGATCCTGGCCAACTGCATGATCATACTTGGGCCTTTTCAATTTGCACATGCAGTTTTTTGGGGGATTTTGTGCCTTTACTTTACAGGACAGCTGAAGATATGAGAGGAAACGGGGAGAAAGAGCTGGAGAATGACGTGTAGCAAAGTGCCGTAGGTGGGAGTCAAACCCAGGGTTGCTGCAGAGGACTCACAGCATCTGTACATGATGCAGACGCTCTACCAACTGAGCTACCAGGCCACCTGCACATGTAGTTCTGACAGGGGAGGATTAGAGGAGGAGATGAGGAGAAGGGGAGGAAGGTGGCCATGTGGCTACCAGATCTGCACTCATTGCTGTAAGAGTGTACATGGGCTTTGTGGAGCGCCACTGAGTCATGTAGAGAGATGTCCACCTGTGATTGGCTTATCCAAGACACATGTTAATGCCAAGCGTAAACAGGCTATTAAAACCATGATAATCTCAGGTCTTTTTTTTTTTTAAAGAGACACAGTGCAATGAGTGGAAAACGATCAGTGGCACATAGACAACCAAGGGCTGAAAGAGTGACAAAGTGACTGTAGTTAGCTAAAAACAATAGATTTCAGCATGTGGGAGGGAAAGTTATACTGACAAACTTAATATGGCCTGTAAATTCCCTTGTTCCTTCTCCTGATGTTGGCTTGTCTTGGAGAAATGATCCCACTGAATGGCCAGAAGTTCTGAAAGGCTGAGAGGGCCGGGCGGAGCGGAGATACAGAGCCAGCAGACACCGGATTTGCTCTGATGCTGGAGCTCAAAGTGTATGTTTCAAACTTTTGGGATTAAAAAGCAAATTTATTTCCACTCCTGCTTCTCAACCCCCCTGCAGCAGCGATCCAAGGAGAAATCGTGGTCGGACCAGACAGGAGATGTTTGTATATTCAGGTATTGGCTTTATTACACAGGTGTCTGTCGGTCCATGCTCGATCACGATTGCCTCGGTAAACTGTTGCATGCACACATGAAGCGGATGCTGCTTGTCTGGTAGGAGGGGCTCAGGACAGAGAAAACAAAACCTAACTCATGTCCTGGAGATGAGACTCAGTAATAAACCATTTTTAGACTTTCTACCTACTGCAGATTTAAATAAATTTGTGCCTTGGACCCCTATTTGAGAATTTAAGGGATATGACTTACTCTAACCCTAGCCTGGACCAACAGGTTAGTCAGCTCTAATCATTCCATTCGGACAGTCAACCCCAACCATGTTAAATTTTTTTAACAGTTTTTTTGGGGGGCTTTATATGCCGTTAATGGACAGGACAGCTGAAGATATGACAGGAAATGGGGAGAGAGAGTTGGGGAATGACAAATAGGAAGAACCTTACTGCATTGACAAGTACTGCAGCTGGAACACCGGAAGTTAAAGTTGTGCTAAAAAGTTTTATTGAAACACTGTATTCATAACAGAAACAGAAAAGGCAAAAAAGTAGGAACCTCAGACGGAAGAAAAAGAAGAAAGACGAGAAGAAAGCAATGAACAAGGAGAGAGCAGGAACTTCTTTCAGATCCAAGAGTCCAACCTGAAACACAGGCAGACTGTTTTTGTAAGAAAGTAATCAGATTCTATTGATTTAACTTTGGAAACAAACAGATAAACACACTCACGTGTTGTTTCAGCCGGCCATGATGTGCTTGACAAAAGCTGTAAGATGTACAGTTTGCTGCAGTCATTATTTCAGAGGTCTTTGTTTGTGTGTTTATTTTGTATTTATTGAACATGTGCGTTACCTTCATAATTAATACATCCATTCGGATCCTCTTGTCCCGCCAACAGCTGGTCCACTTCTGCTTCTGTCATCCTCTCCCCTGATTATACACAACATAAACAACACAGTCACCACGTCTGAGCATGAAACTTTTGGAAATAAAAATGGGATATGTTAAGTTTGGGTTTGGATAACAAAGCAATTCACCATATTCACACGCTGGCTATTTCCTCTGATGCCACATGGGAAGCTCAAATATTGTACTGCTGTGTTCCAGGTTGCAAGTTGTATTAACAGAGAGAATCTGAGAAATTGTTGTCATGTCATTATTTCCCAATCAATCAGGAAATGAAAATGCAATGGATAGTGAAAATCTAGAAGGACATCTGGTTATCTTTTGAGCTAAAGCAACATATTTGATAATCCGTTAGCTACTGTCAGACAACAGCTAACGTGTAAATTAATTATGAAATATCAACGCACATCATGGGCACATTTATTTAAGCCTGGAAGTAAAACACAGTGGATGCAATCAGGCCTGTGGTGTCAGCTAACATTACAGTTAGCTGTCTTGTTAGCTGTCTCTTCACCGACCTCAGAAATGTGCTGTTTCAGTCAAAGTGACATTATGCTCACTGGGACAGAAATTCCTATTCATTCAGATTACATCCAAAACAAAAGGGTGATAAGGAAAAATGGCAGGCTGTTACTTTAAGTCTGTATTAACATTCTGCTAACCCTGCTTTAGCTGTTTAGCTGACCTTAGAATAAATTTACACCTTTCCTATCATGTTGTGCTACACTATGTTAGCTAGTAAGTGGCTGTTACCTCACAGTAGCTAATGGCTTATCACTTATGTTGTTTTATCTTGAAATATGTCCTTCTGGATTTTCATTACTCATTGTCTTTTCAGATGCTGACCAATAATGAATGATTGAACAGATTCTCTATGTAGCCTATACGACTTGCAACCCAGAACACAGCAGGACGATGTTTGAGCCTCCCTGCCTGAGTGTGATGTCAGAGAAAAATGGCTGCTGTTTGAATACGGTGAATTATTGTAGAACAAAAATTAACATCTGTTGAATGGCTTCAGTTCACAGAATAATGCTGATGTATCAGAAGTGGACAACAAAACAGCTGGAGTCTAGAACTACAACAATTAATCTATTATTAATCAACTATAAAATGAATCTGCATATATCTTGATTATTGATTAGTCGGTTTGAGTTATTTTTAAGGAAAAAAAAGCCCAAATTCTCTGATTTCAGCTTCTTAAATGTGAATATTTTCTGCTGTGGGTTGTGGTCAAAAGAAAACATTTGAAACATTTTTCACCATTTACTGTCATTTTATGGACTAATCGATTAGTCAAGAAAATAATCGACAGATTAATTGTTTTTTTGAAAATAATAATTAGTTGCAGTCCTACTGGAGTCTTAAAGGTCTACACCTAAGATCCAGTGAGTAACCTGCTTTTTTCAGTCATGTTCATGCTTTCATGGAAAAATCTATTCAATTTTCACTTGATTTGTTCAGAGGGACAGTGTGTCAGGGTGGCTTCATGTTCGTCATGTCATCATCATACCCAGAGAGACCAGGACATGTCTCAGCTCTGCACCCATCACCGTCCCATTTCCTTCTTTGTCAAAAACTCTGAGGCCTTCCACAAAGTCCTCGTATGTCCCCTGTTAACACACACACACACACACACACACACACACATGCACAGTTAATAATAGCATTTACTTGTACCAATAAATTAACTCCTTGACCTCTGACCTCTGACCTTTTTGAGGGAAACTTTGATCTTACTTTGTCTTTGGACTGAGCCACGTGTTGCAGCATCGGCAGGAAGGTCTCAAAGTCCACCAGTTTACTGTCCATTTCTGTTCAAACAGAGAAGAGAAAATTTGCTGAATACAATAGTACAGTTTCAGAACTCAGTCTTGATTTATGTCAAACATTTTCCCTCTCTTACAGTTTTTTTTTACGATTGCTTACACACCAAAATGAAAAATGACACACAGTTAGTGAAACCTGACACTCAAGGAGCAAAACTTCAGTCCAGATCTTCACGGCTATGAGCACATTCCTCACACTTTTTTGTAAAACACACACTTCTTGGAGAGGGACATTGAGGATTTCTTTTGGCACGGCAGTGAAAAGTTTTCCAGTCTTCTGTCCTTTGTCAGATACCCCTCATTCAAACCATGGAGGAGACTTGCAATCAAACTGATGCAGCGTCTCTGCAACACACTGATTTATACAAAACACTACATCTAATATGTACTTATACATATGAATAAATGCAGCATTGTATTAATTTGTAATAATGCAGTCACAGTATGGATGTTTCATAAAGGAGATGTAACACAGATCTATCTGTTTGTTTGTCGCTGTTCACAGACACTCCAGTCTGCAGGTGAGTTCATACACTTCACTGATAAACCACAGAGTTACAGACAAACATTAAGCTTCATGATCATGACACTTCTGTTCATATTCACACAGTCTCTCACTCTCTTTCTCCACTCCCTCTCTTTTAGCAAGATCATGCACAACATACGTGTGTGTGTGTGTGTGTGTGTGTGTACCCTCAGGTTTGGGGCGTCCGAGCACCCGGAGGACCTCAGCGTTGGTTGGATTTTGTCCGAGAGCTCTCATCACATCTCCGCACTGAGAGAACGAGATCTTCATCTGACCATCTGGAGTTCTGTCAAACAGCTGGAAGGCTTCTTTAAACTCTGCACACACGACAGTGTTCACACTCTGGTTAGAAACAATATCAGACAGTTAAATGAGAGAGAGAGAGAGAGAGTGGGTGGGTGTGTTTTACCTTCAATCTGATCAGCGCTGAAGTCAATCTGAAAAAGGAACACAGAAAATGCTGATCTGGAAAGTTAAATTTGTAGAGCACAATTCAGAATATGAAACATATCACAGTTGCTAGTTAGAGTTAACGCCTGTAAGAGTAAACCTCAACTCTAACCCCATCTTTATGGTTCATCGTCTATTTCCTTGTCACACCGCCAAAATAAAATGCACGTCATGTTAAAATAAAAGATGATGATGTTAGCATCTGGTCTGAACTTTTATTTTAAGATTTTACTGGAGAATGTGTAAACACAATTAATCTATTTTCTTATTAAACTGATTTGAAGCTTTCAAACAGCTCTGAGATGTTAAATAGACAGACAGACAGGCAGTCAGACAGACAGATGGTTAGACACACAGGCAGACCTTGATGCTGCGTGGATCGAAGCTCGATTCTTTAACAGTTTCTGGTTCTGGAGAAGTTTTCACGGCTTCTTTCTTTGGTTCTGGTTTCTTGGGGGCCATGATGGACAGAGGGACAGTAAAACAAGACAGAAAGAAAATACAGAGAGCAGAATTAGGCGATAGAAGATGGATGAAGAAAGACAGAGCGAAGAGAGGAAGAGGAGAGAGAACAGGGGAGATTCCTCTGTGAGACGGTTTAAATACCCGTCACACTCAGAGTCCATCAGGTCCATTTATGGTCAGAGAATTAACTAATGAATGAATCCTCTCAGGATGACAACTGCAGAGAGACAAACTTCAAATAGATGTGAAACAAATTCCACAATCCTCTGCTGAACCTGCACAGAACACAAATCTACTGAGACCACCTTAAATAGAAAACACATCGACTGCTCTCCACTAAGACCACCTTAAAGAGGACCTATTAGGCTCATTCCAACTTTATATGCTCATTCTGGGACTCTGGAGTAGCTTTGCATGATTCACAGTTCAAAAACATCCGTATTTATCTTATATTGGCCCTTTATGTAGCCCCTCTGTCACCCTCTGTCTGAAACAAGCCATTTTAGCTTCCGTCTCCCTAAAATCCCACTTTATTCTGATTGTCCAACTTTACCAGAAGTCTGCTGAGGGGCAGGAACCTCTGCTCAGGAGCATTGCTTCGCATGAAACCCAACACTGAGGAGTACTGGCAGTCGATCCTCACTGATTACTGTACGGAACACAGGATTATATTTCATGGAGCAAATATTTTCTGGTCATCCCTGCGATGTCCTCCGGCTGCTCTGCCTCAACATTCAGTGATTTATGCCATGCAGTTTTATGTGCTGTTAGCAGCTACTTTACGCCTGAGTGCTCTACTAGCATGAAAAATAGCAATACAGGGCAATTAATTCAGTTCATTTACTGTTTATCAGACGACAAATGAGACAAGAATTAGGTTGGAAAAATGATAGAGGCAGTCAGGGCAGAGTGCACACAAGAACACAACTTAACTTTAGTCACCGACTTTGGTGAAATTGGATCGTATTTTATGGTGAAAATATTTTTGGTTTCCCCTCTGATGTCCTCTGATCGCTCTGCCCCAACTTTTGATTTATGTAGTTTTCTTATGAACAAAGCTTTCATTGTTTTTAGTGGTTAGCTACTTTAGCTGCTAACTGCTAGTTTACTCCAAGCACTTGACTCTGTCAGTACTGGGAGCTCAAAACACTGGGGGGGGGTGGGGGGTGGGGGGTGCATGGTTAACCAGCTGTAGCAGTTAGCCACATGTGCAACAAGTAGAAATACCTCTCCATGAGAAACTGTAAATCACAGAGATCTGAGCAGCTGAAGACTTTCTTCTTTGATAAAGTTTATAGTTACTGCTGCAGTAAGCCCTGAACTATTCAACCTAGACTGTCAGAGGACTTCCCATGATGCACTGAATTCCCCTCTCTTCCTCTACCTCTCTATCTGCACACATTCGTATCTCATTAATGCTTGTAAATAAATCGACTTCTTCTCTCTCGTAGTTTTGTGTTTTGTCATCTGCCTACTCTTCTTCTGTTGCCTCTGCAGGTATTTCTGCCACCGGAGTCGCAGAGTCTGGATCTATGAGTGCAAGACACCTACGATGACCTGCACAATGAGCTACCAGAGGCATCTAAACACATGGAACTGCATACACAAATACACACACAGAGGGACACACACACACACACACACACACACACACACACACACACATAAAGAATGCAACCCATGTTGCATTATTTTTGTTCATTTCTTCTTTGCCCTTTTTGTTTTCTGCTGATATAAAATTCCATTAGCCGCAGAGGTGTCTCCTCTCTCTCTCTCCCTGCGTTGGCTTCTGTCTATTCCTTCATTTTTCTCTCTCTTTCCTTCCTCTGATGTGACTGGCAGTCTCTGGAACATAATAGGAACTGGAGACCTTCAGTGGTTGAAAGTAAAGTTCTTCCTCACCAGCCAAGCCTCAGCAAGTGAAATCAGGTTTTTAAGGTGAAGGCTAAAAGTGTGAGTGTGCAGGGGGCGACTCCACTGCCTGCAAAAAGGAGTTGATTGTGTGTAGTTATTGTAAAATAGATGAAAAAGCAGGATATGCTTTAGGGCATAGCTACCGTGTGATTGACAAGTGACTAACACAGCATGTCCTCAGGTTCTCAGTCAGACGCAATCAGGATCGAGGCGTAGCAATGCATATCCTCCTTATATGAAAATATTCATATAAAAATCTATTTCGGCAATGCCAGACCAACTTGCAAATGTGAATTAGTCTGAGATTGCTCTCTTCATTCTTGATTTCCAAGGGGCGTTATCAACACGTGTAAATGTACAGACTTTACAGCCAATCTGAGCAACAACCGTGTGACATTGCATAGTTGTTGAATTAAACTTAACAAATCTTGTTGGAAGCACGGCAAACACATCTTTTGTATCGACAAAAGCTTTAAGTCTTTTAGAGAAAATATGCCACCCAATTCAGTTACAGTTGCACATCAGCATCAGCCATTTTATTTTTTTTCAGCTGAGCAAGAACATGGACAACCTGCAATACCTTTCCTGGATTACTAAAGGAATAAATGCATCTACAGAAATTATTAGGATACTGAAAGCTGAAAAGATGTGTCTCATCGCTTCAGCTTCAGAGGACCAACCTGAGCTCATGGAAAAATCTAATTAGGGTTAGTAGGAAAAATTAACTTCAGTGAGACATTAACTGTAATTCTACCCAGCTCTGCACTGCACTGTCTGCTGCATTGAGACAAAATGTCCAATATGGCAACAGCAACGGGCAAGACTTAGAATTGGCCAATTGCTGGAGAACACAGTGACACTTTTGATCATAGAAATCAAACACATACCCATGGCTGTAATATTCTTGTGTATGGCTGTGTCATCATGGTGTCCTGTGCTTATTAAGAGGGCTTCAGGGTTGGACTGGCGAACACTTTCTACCTAATGAATCACATATCATTCATCTAAGACCCCCTGAGTCCAGAGGCTCTGGCAGGTGAGGGGACACTCAGTGGTTGCTCTTCATTCATGCCATATGTTGTTGTCAGTGCAGTTTACAGTTTATTATGATCAAGATATGACATTATTCAAGATGACATATGTTTATGAATTAGTATTCAGTGACCAAGTGTTGTTTACTGGTGGAGTAAACCATGTAATGTTACAGTGTGAGGTAAAATTAAGAATTTTTGTGCACAAATCAGATGTTTCGTTCTTCATTTGTAAGTAACTTTGCTGCTCCATGATGATGTGACACGGCTTTGCACACGGCTGCTTGCTGCAGAGGTGGATGAAGATGGTGGTGAGCTCGTGATGTAGGTGGTGTTGTTTGGCTGCTGGATAATCAGACATTAGTAATCATTACAGGGTGGAGCGGCAGGAGGCAGCTCTGTGTGCCCTGAGCAGGTGTGGCAGTCATGGCTGGATGGAAGGTCAGTAAATACCACCACACAGAGACAGAGACAGGGCCCCAGGCTTGTTGGATAGAGACGGGCCCTTCACACTGGACTAAACCTGCATTTTACAGTGTTTCTGCACACCGGCGGGTCTCAACTCTGTGCTCTTATGTAGATTTGTGAATAACATAAAAAACTGGAAGCTCCCTTTCTCACACATAATCAAACAAAATTGTTGCTTTAACTTATCACAATGAAGAAAATGTTGATTGAACAGTGTAATGGCTTTAGAATAATGACACCATCAGCGTTTAGATTAGTTCTTCACAAGCCTCACTTTCATCGGTCTGCACCCAGGCTCGATTTTTCCCAGTAAAATTAAGTCTCTGTTATAGACTAAATGAATGAACAAATTCATGTTTTTTCTCCTAATGTTTTCTTCTAACGCACCACACTTGGGCTTCTCATAGTGAAGCACAAGGTACCCTTTAGTGGTGTTTTAACACGTGGTGAATGGTGTGAAATGGTCGCAGTTTGGTTAGGTGTAGGCACAAGAACGACTTGGGTAGGTTTAGGATAAGATAATGTTTGGGGTTGCAGCCTAAAGTTTTGGCGAGGTACCCGTATGTGCCGGTTTGATGCATTAATTAGGGAAAATACCCTAAGTGACATGTTGCATACAGCTGTTTGGTCTGCATGAGAGTTCAACTGATTTTACACCAGCGCAAACAAACCAAACGCACCTGGGTTTGTTTTAACCAAACCAAACAGGTTACGTGTGAAAGCACCCTAAAGAAGAGTGAATACACGCAGAAAAAATATCCTCAGGGGATGATAATTCATGCATGAAATTTGTCAGGTATGAGTTGGTTGCTGACTAGTTTTGCAAAGCAGGAATGAAACTGTCTGTCTGAGTTCTGTTTCCCCATGACTGGCATGACATGATTTGATGATGCTTACTCCCACTGTCCTTTATTTGTGGATGGAGAGACAACTGGCTGGAAACATCCAGTCAAACACCTGCGGCATGTACATAGCCTGCTGCACTCTATTATCACTTTTACCAGCTGTTTGTGAACAGTTGATAATCTAACCGTGTGCGTACACAAATCCAGGCATGTCCATGATAAATAAATGTAATCCTCAGAATCAGATCTCAGGTTTGTGATATTAATGTCAAACACCAGCCTCCCATCACGCCTCAAAGATTATCCCAATGATTCATGTCAGAACTAACAAGCTTTGGATAAAAGATGATATTTTAATGTCGGTTCAGGTAGAACCAATTACTCAGACCGCACAAACAACCGGCTCTCAGACTGCAGCCTGTGGGGAGTCCTGGGGATTGAAAACAGAATTTCAGGATTGGGTGTGCGAGCATGCGTGGCCCATTATAATCGAGCAGGAGTACACATGATGAAAATTAAATTCCCTGTGACAGGAGGCAGCTGTGCTGGAATGCTGCTGTCCACTTGACCTTTGGCCTCTGTGAATATGACAGGCAGGCGGTGTGAGTGAGGCATCTGGTGGGATATTTTACCCTTGGTTGGATTCCAGAAACAGTCCAGCCCATGCCTGGTGTGCAGGTGGACTGAGACACGAAGACATTCTGTTTGTTTTTTTTTCTCCATCCCTCCCTCGCTGGCAGTGGTGGAAATAAAAACTATTCCCTCTGATGTCTCCCCCAGCCATTTGGGGTGGATCTCAGAGTTTCACCTCTGGAGTTGTGAAAGACACAGTTGCAGCTTGTGAAGCCTCATTAGGATTCAGACAGATGGAATCTTACTTCTCTCCCTTGTTTTTTTCTCCTCACTTTGTCATTTATTCGTTTGCTTGAGGGTGCAGGGCACAAGGTGTTGGCTCAGGTACACAGGACAAAGAAACGACCATATGCTTTTAGAAGAAACACTTTAATGTCATTTCCATACTTGCAAAGGTTATCTGAAAGTAACTACAACAGCTCATAGTGTCTTTTCAGGGTGTCTCTGAGACAGAAAGAGAGAAAGTCACTCATCCATTTTAGTTTTGCTGTGGAGCCAAATTATTTGATTGGGTTTTGGTTGGTTTCTTATCAATTTAATTAAATTTTATTTTATTTGAAAAGGGACAACGTGCATTAATAAACATTCAAATATAAGCACACCAGAGGTAGCTGACAGGCCAGTTTTCATCAGCAGTCCCTTTGCCTGATGTTCAGACCTGCAAACTCATAAGAGGTGAAGAAGGTGACGTGTATCGGAGGGTCTGTGGGGCATCCTCCCCCAGAAGAAAAAAAAGTATCTGATTTTTAACAAAGCAAGTAAGGTATTAAAGTAAAAGTAAAGTCAAAATTACTGAGGGAGATATGATAGTAAAAGTAAAGTTACTTCACTCAGCACTTTTACTTTAGTAGTTTATGTAGGACTTTCAATGCGGGAGTTTACTTCTGCAGTATTACAGCAAGCAAAAATAAATGTACCATCTTCATACGTTAAGACAGCACATTTTCCACATTATTATTATCATTTATTAATGTATATGGTGAATAGACTGGGACCAGTATGGAGCCCTGCGGGACACCAGTTAATAGACAAGGAGGGTTAGATTTAAAATGATCAATTTTGACAAACTGGGAACGAAATTAGAGGGAGGATTTGGTCAGGCTGAAAAATTCATGTGGAAAAAATAAGTTCAGTAGTTTTATGCAGGATAATAGGATTAATGGTGTTGAATGCTTTCCGCAAAACAAAGAGTATAGTTCCCACAATTCCACCTTTGTCCATTTTAATTTTTTTTTTCTGTTAAGTAGAAACAGTAGCAATAAATCAGAATATTTTTTCTGAAATTCGTCTTGTGTCTCAGAACACACACTGTTTCACTTAAATATAAAATTATAATCCTCATTTCAGAGTTCATGTGAACGAGTTACTATTTTTCATCTAGGTTTCAATCTTTTGAAAGCTTTTTAAAGGAAAACTTGTGGGATATTTATGAAAACCACTGCCCTGTAATACTGACTCATTTGAACTAGACCAGCCTTGAATTTAGAGGTCAAACTAGAACTTGAACTTGAATTCTCCTCAATGTTTGTGTAAAATAGAAAATTTATGAAGACAATCTATAACTGGACAGCAGGCAGGTAAACCTTGATCCGAGCATCTGATGAACCAAAGGTACCACCTCAGTCTAGTCTCTCAGGAAAGTGTGTAAACTAAGCAAACTGCAGCCAGAACATAATTAGAACGTGTGTACTTTTTACACTTAGGCAAAGCAAAACATGGCACTGTCAGTGCGGACCAGCAGGTCTCTTACATGCTTTGGTGTGATACCAAGTTGACCAGCTTGGGACACCCAGGAGCGCCCATCATGGACTACAAGGCCCGTGGAGTCAAAGCCTGGGCAGCGTGGTGGTGCAGTGGTTAGCACTTTGGCCACATCACGAAGGTTGTGTGTCCAAATTCTCACTGTGCCTGTGTGTGACCTAGTTGCTGGCTTACGGCGGGTTCCCACTGGGTGTCGGCTACCTCGCTGAACTGCTGCTCAGATCATCATGTGGAATAAATTGGCGAGACTCTGAATCAAGATGAAGTGTGGCTGCAGCTGCACATGACACGAGGGCTGCGTGGCTGCTCTTATCTGTTAATATGGGCGCTGATAAAAACCTGATTGTAACGCCACATGTGTGCGCTGCATCAGCATACAGTGTGAACCTGCCATTAGAACTGAAGTGGGTCCATGGGTGCTGCACAGTGGCTGTACACACTGCCCCTAATTCTAGGTTGGGTTAAATGCAGAGAATGAATTTGACTGTTCACTTGCAGTCTATATGATCACAATAAAGTTGACCTTTACTTCAGCTCACTTCAGTTCCAACAACCTGACACAGAAGAAAAGCAAAACCAAACATACCAGACAGCAGAGTGGACACGCAGAGAAAACTGATCATTCTTCATGATGCTGAGACCAGATTTTATTTACTTACTGATTGTTAATAATTCAAATTTGGCTGGGTGGTTAATAACACGTTTCTGTGGTGTGACAAACTAATGAATCAAAATCCACAGCATGATGCATGATACATCTATTATCTCCAAACCAGAATAGACCATATTACGTGCAGAAGGACATGTGATTATGGAATAATACGTCCAGCGATTACACAAAACATAAAATGAAGTTTAATGAGACTGAAAGGAATAAATACAGATGGTGAATGAGGTAGGAGCTGAGTGATAGCAACAGCAGATTATTTAAAGGTACCCTGTGGAGATTTTGATGACTAGTAGCACTGAGTGAGTGGGTGGGAACGTACCAAGAAACAACACAAGCCTTCAACAAAGGCCGGGCAGAAGACTGCAAGCAAGAAAATATGGATGTATACAATGCAGGTTTCAAATATACAGTATAGGAAATATCAGCTTTGCTTTTGCTTTTCAACATAGTGAATTTTGGGAAACACTGAATCTAAGCACTAAAACTTTGTTTACACAGAAAAAAAACCCTCCACAGGACACATTTAATTTGAATCAGTGTATCACACAATAATGAATCAGAAAATGATGGGAGATGATAATAATTTCTGCAGGAAAAATCAACTTAATTTCTTGATTGCTTATTATCTGTTCGGTTAAGGTCCAGAGGGGTGCACTATGAAGTGAGATTAATGAGTCGGCGAGGTGTGTTGAATCCAAAGTTTTCAAAGTCATGAAGGTGGTTCTCTTTTAACCAGCCTTAAATCTGCTGTATCAAGTTTAAAATTCAATGTGCTGTTGTCACATTAGAAATACTTGGCAGACATTAAGAGCGCATCAAGTTGAAATGTAATTTTCTGCCAGCATTCCTCTCCTGCCTTATTTGCTTCAACAGTGATGCTTTTTGATATATTACATTTTTAATGCTCTTCAAAACGTCTTCATTATAACAATCTGTACTTCTTAACTAAAGTAGGTGTCACACAATGGATCCATTCTTTTTATGTCAATGCACACAGAGCCAGAAGAATTTAGCCTGAGTTAACAGAGAAAGTTGAAAGCCACCGTTGTGATAGCAGTTATCTCTGACTGGAGCTTTAGGTTTTGTTAAGCCAGCTCATGTGAAGCACTACCCTTGTTGTAAAATTATATCGTATACCTTGTTTTTATCCATATTGTGCACATTCTGTTCAGATGGGCCAAAATCCTCAGATCCTCAAGGAAACGCAAAAAGTCCAATTTGATTCAGAGAGAACTTAAGTTTACTGTAACTTAGACGGAAACAGTAAACTGAGGGCAACAGCACACATGAGAAAAACTGTCATGATTGTTTTTTATACTCTGTGGGCCTCCTCCTGTTGTTTTAGCGGGTTTTCTAACATCCTATTTCGCAAATCTGGGAATCTGACACCATTATTTATGAAATGTTTCATTAAAATGGATTTTACTCTACCATTATCTCTGTGTCCTAATACACTGTAGCCTAAGAGGTTTCAATAATAGCTCCCTCTACTGGTCATCACATATATACCATATATTTTACTTCACTAATATTTTCAGGATTCTCTTGATAGTTAGGATAAAAATTAACAGCAGACGACCTTTAATACCTTAAATATTAGCCTTACCAAAAACAAGAAAAATATTAGCACACGGTTCTCATGATCTGCTGTGGTTCTCTCTCATGACTCTGTTCACAGCTGTACAACAACATACCTAAGATAAGTCAATAAAGACAGCTACTGTCTTGTATTAGTGTTTTCCCGGCCAATTCATGGTCGCCATTGTTGACGGTGGGTGGTGTTCGACCCTCTACAGCTTTTGTGCTTCTGCTCTGCGTTTGCTCTGCTGTGTACTCATTCAAGATGGCGGAGTGGAATGACTTCCAGGTCAAGTGAGGAGCGAGGACTGATCAAATAAGTGAACTGGCGTGTACCCATGCTCTCAAGTAGCTCAGCTGCGGGGCACTCTGGTAAGCGGGGCCTAAAACCAGGGAAGCACTTACATGAGCAAGCAATTCTGACTTTATGTAATGCAATCAGTGCAACTGGCGTGTGAATACATCCATACTCAACAGACAGTTCATAATGAAATGTCACATTATTATCTATTAATTAGACAAAATTAGTCTAGTGATATTAGAAAATGTCAGGTTTACTATTTTCTAACTAGCATAGAATGTATTTTAACACTTTAAGCAGTTTAGTGATGACCAGCCTGGGATTTGAATCCATTTCCTGGCACTAGCATGTAGGTTCTTTAACTACTGGACTATGGTGACAAAAAACAAAACAATATCTTTCCAAAAACAGACTAAATTGTCTAAAAATTTCCTACAAATTGTTCTTTTTTTGAATGATCTTCTCTCATAGAAACTCTACAAAGGCAATCAAAGATACAGCACGCGCTTTGAAATAATTCCACGCACTGATGCTGCCTTCTGTGGGCAGGAAAAGGGTCACTGGTGAATAATGTGATCATAAGACCACCAGATGGCAGCATCATATAACTCAGTGGCAGAGTGAAGAACTGAGACCACAGCAAAGTGATGATTTATTCATTCAAAATAAATATTATTTTTAATATTCAGCATCTTCAGATTTTCACCTGCATCTGAGTAACAGTAGCAGAAGATATACTGGGTGTGCAATGGAACTATGATCAGTTATTCAAAAATAATATATTGACACAGTGGATGTACATTTTATTTGAATGATGTAACCTGAGATAATGCGGAAATATTGTCAAAAAAGGGCCACCTTTGGTTGGATTAACATTTGGCAAGAGGGGGGGCTCACCTGTTTGTGTGGCACTGGGTCTGGAACCAAACTCCTGGAGAGGAGCTAAACTCTCTTGCTGACCAGGGTGAGAGATGCTGAGCAGTCTGAGCACCACTGTGTTCTCCCTGCAGAGCGAGAGGGTCACCCCCATGTGACTGCAAGTCACTGAGAGAGGGCCCTGACTGTCGTTTGTGCCTATGCATAGATTTTGAGGCTTATGACCATCCTGTGGGGGGTACTGGGAGTATGGGGCATGTTGCTGTGAGACCAAATGTCCTCATATAACCGGAATGAGTTTCAGTGGGTGCTGGGCTCACCAGGACTTTCTCTTGTCATGATTCTGTTTCTGAACTTCATGGACTGGAGCTCGAGGTACAGCCAGGGGGGGAAGGAGAGTGTCTGGATTGGGAACCTCAGAATTTCCTCTCTGTCTTTGCAGATGATGTGATTCTACTGGTTTCATCAGATCATGACCTTCAGCACGCACTCGGCTGTGTGAAGTGATCGGGATAAGAGTGAGGATAAAATGGAAGGTGAGACTGACAGCCAGATAGGTGCGGTGTTAGCAGTAGTTCTTGCATAATACTGAGCCATTATGGGGAAGAGGGAGATAAGCTGAAAGGTGAAGATTTCGTTTTACAAGTCGATCCACGTTCCAACTATGGTACAAAATATGGGGGGTTTCAGGGGATCTGAGGCCCCTTGATTGACACTTGAGACACCACACTTGACAAAGTGTCAACAGCAACGTTTTGAGGGGTCTCAGGAAAAATTGCAAATGTCACT
Organism: Lutjanus campechanus; assembly: GCA_027495735.1. Lineage (NCBI taxonomy): Eukaryota > Metazoa > Chordata > Actinopteri > Lutjaniformes > Lutjanidae > Lutjanus > Lutjanus campechanus. Next base: position 12,394 of record JAJHUR010137405.1, on the reverse strand, counting down.
ACAAATGTCTTTTAGACACTTCTGGGTCCAGTATTCGTTATTGTCACTGCAAAAACATTTATTGACAGATGTAAATGCAGAAAAATATTGTTCTATTGCAATTGAATACTCAGTTGTTTCTGGTGAGGACCTCTGCCATGGGTGGCACTGCTGCAAATGGTTCGCAATCCAGATGTAACCTAACATGGTAAGGTGTAATTTTTTCTGCTTCAACATCATGGTAAATCAGTATGCATCAAATTATGTCAATATGTACTGTATGCTTCCAACTCTCGCCTATGGCCATCAGCTTTAAATAGAGACTGAAAGAATGAGATCACGGATAACTTCAACGCATGAATTGATCTCAGGCGTAAGTAAGTGAATTATTCTGGTCAGAAAAAGAATTCTTTTGGGAAACTGTTTTTAATGAAAGAAATCCAAATTGTGCTCATACAGATGGGACAACTTCGACAAATGTTTTCCTGTTTGTGTCAAATTCTCAAAAAAGATAAAAACTGTCATGCATTTTTTCACCATTAAACTCAAGCAGGTAAGAGGCTGCTTTGGTCCTGCGTGAGGTCCTGGTGGACAGCTCTAAGTACAGGTGTGGTCATGTCACAGCTGGGGATTCCCTTTTTGTGAGCTCGGTTTGAAAGCTCGCATTGGGACTTGAGGATTGTTTTTTCGTGTTTAACATGTTCATGGTGCTGTGTGATGGCGGGATCATTTCCCATTTTAGTCATGGGACAAATGAAGGTAAGCTTTGACCATTTTTGCTGTGCAGGAGTACCTGTTAAGCTGACTCCCCTGGTAGGCATAGATTGTGAGGTGAAAGTGGTTGAAGCAGGGTTCTGGTGGGGTTTTGCAACTTTACTTCATCACTTTGGCACAGCACTGGTTGTCAGTGCATAAGTATCTGCCGTCATTAGCCCCCAAAGATCAGGTTGAGTTAGGTAGATCTGGTTAGGCAGTTAGAGGAGACGCTTGTCTTATGATTTTGCTCTTGAGGTTGCCTTGATTGCATGGTAGTTGGTAGCTGTGTACTCTTGTGTTTTCCAGAGACAAACTGTTGTTGGTACATTGGTCAGGGGTTGTTAATCATGGCAGGAGTACATGATTTTGTTAGCACTCTCTCGGAGGAGTCGTCAGACCAGTGTCTGAGGGATCAGCAGGAAAAAATAGCAGGTCATTACAAACATGCCAGTGACAAAAGAATGAAGGAAAATGTTAACACTAGTTTTGAAACCCCTGCAGAAGTCACCTGAGTCTGACAATCTGGCTGAGGGTTTTCTCCAGGAGCTGCGCTTTGATTTGGCCTTAAATTTTGAGCAGCGAAAAGAAATGTTGCAATTGTGAATGCAATTAGAAACAGAGAAGGCTTTGGAGAAAAAAAATAAGGCAGAAAGCAGAATTAGATAATGAAAAGATGTGGCAGCAAACTGAAATGGCTAAATTGGACTGAAAGAGAAAGGCTGAGTCTAATGAAAGAAGTTAAATTGTGCAACATGCTGGGGAATGAAGAGTTGGCTCGCAGCAGTGATAATTCGGCGATATTTAATGAGAAAGAGGTTGGAACTTGCAGATGCGAGGGTCTGGGTTGATTCAGACCGCACAGTGCTGCTGCAGTGTGTATGAACTGGGCACACTCAGGAGGCTTTTTTCTCGCTAACTGCGGATGACAGTAGCGATTATGCAAAGGTTAAAGTGGCTGTACTAAAAGCCTATGAATTAGCTCCTGAGGCCTACCAACGATGACATAGAAGCTGGAAAAAAGAAGATAAATTATACCTTGAATTTGCACGTGATTTGGTGACTCAGTTCAGTCACTGATGTTCGGCATCGCATGTGAATAACGATGATGGCTTGTGTATCTTGAACAGTTTAAAGCATATTTGCAAAGTATGTAAGTGAACGAAAAGAAAAAAACAACGGCAGAGGCTGCTGTGTTGTCAGATTATTATTTGTTGACCCACAGAGGCAGCAGTGGGCATTCTCGCCTGTATGCCTTTGCTGGCGGCAGAGAAAATGGTTCTGCTGGGGGGAAGTTTTGTGTTGGGGCAGCGAAGTGATTGTGGTTCCCGTGGTCAGATGATGTTTGTTATTTCTCCCACAAAAAAGTAATTGGAAAAAGTACTGTGCACCGTGTAAGTTGTGTAATAAGCACAACGGAGCACATGTGAAACTGGCTGCTTTCAGCTGCGCCACTTTCATTTGTAGTTCTTGTTGACCAGCTGAGTAATCAGCCACCATCCTGACATCTGCCCCGTCTTTTTCTGATGAAACTGACACAGGATCCTTCATACCTGTGTTGGGCATAGGCACTGGTTTTTCAAGTATAAGTATGATTTTCTAGTATAAGTATGTTTTTCAAGTATTTAACAGTGAAGTCAGAGTTGGGATGCGGACCGCTCTGCCTGTCGATGGCGTTACATTGATTCTGGGGAATGATGTTGCTGGGGGACGCGTCTGGGCTGATCAGCCATCGCAGCCCGTTGTCGTCACCGTACCGCTGTGCAGTAATGGTCCTGATGAAAATGAAGAACAGTTTCCTGAGGTGTTCAAGGCGTGAGCTGTGACGCGTGTCATGAAAATGGCCGGTCATGGTGCAGATTCCTCAGAGCCTGTAAAAGTTGCGGGTGATGGCACAGAACTGTCTGTTGTATTGTTTGTCTGTGTCAAACACTCCATTGTCTGTCTCACAGTGACTTGGTCAGGGAACAAAGAGAGGAGCTGTTTAAATGTGTGCTTCCTGCAGAGGAAGTGAAAGACCGTGCACACGGATATTTTCTTTCAGAATGAGGTGCGGCACAGAGAGGGTTTCGTTGTCAGTCCGGTTTATCAAATTGTTGTGCCTTCCAAATTCTGTGATGTGATGTTTTGTGTGTCTCTCACGAAGAGTCGGGGCACTGGACTCTTTGGAGACCATCCAGCCTCCATAAAACCTGCCCCATCCTGCAGTCTGCACTCGTTCTTCTCCTGTTACTTTAAAGTTGTTTGATTTTGTCTTTAACCTTTAGTCAGTTCGTTTAATATTAGCTTAAGTTAAACTACACTATGGTTTCTTGTCAGCTTCTTCTGTTAGCATTAACATTCTTGTTGCATTTGATAACTTGTTAACTTAAATTGATCCTTGTTAAATAATTCATTTGTTTTAGTTAATCCCCTCCAAAATTTGGAATTTTGCCTGTCTTGTCATGGCTCATGCATGCCCCCACATGACACTGACCCGGGTGAAGAGAAAGAACAATTAAGACAAAACGAGCACAAATGTTCCTGCTAATGTCTTCCTCAATGACTGTCAAACCTTTTGGAAAAATGTGAAGTTTTCTAAGTCAGGAGAAACACTTAAGAGAGTTTAAAAAATAAAAGTGTTACTGTATACATCAAAAGAAACCCAATATATAAAAAGGTATACAAACTACTTACACACAGTTTTAGAATTTCAATCAAAAGCATTTCTGTTAAAAAGGTCAGAGCACAGCGTCATTTACCCTGAGAGCAGCAGGACACCCTGCTGTCTCTCCTGTCCATAACTGCATTTATGTCTTCAAAATATACTGTAGTTTGGGGCCAGAGCTCATTTAGATCAGACACTGATCTTGGTGCAGGGTTATACCACACTAGCAACGGTAAAAGCAATGGAGCTGACAGTGATCTTCTGATCTGAGACCAGCCCATGGTCACAGATTAGATCAGGGCGTATTTCCTGCAGTTTACATCACTGAATCCAGACGCCCGCTCTCTGTTTGGGACGAGACTGCGGTAATACCGTCAGCCAGCCCACACTGTGTTGCCAATCTAAAAACATGACCTGTAAAGTACACGGCTGATTAGCTTTCTGGGGGGACGTGAAGCTCCTGCGACACCTCTGATATGTTAAGTAGCGGCTAATCTGGAGGAGAAGCCACGGGGACATGCAGGGCTGAGTATGCTTACTGTAACATCATATCAGACTTCACCAAACCAGCATCGCTTGGAATATACTGTATCCATCTGAAAAAGTTTGATTCAAAGAACTTTTTCTCTGATGAATCATTATGCATCGTGTCAGTGTGGACTTCCTGTCAGTGTGGACTTCCTGTCAGTGTGGACTTCCTCATGGGGACACGCAGAATTTATATATTACTAAAATGATAACATTTTGGGAAGGTTTAGGAAATTAAAGCACTTTGTCATCTGACTTGAATCCTCGAGCAGCTGGGACTCGAAGCGACTCGCTCCTGTCAGCTGCTCGCTCCGCTGTGCACGTTCATGCGCTGACACAGAAGTCGCATGTCACACACGCTGCTGACTCTTGAATAATGCTGTCGTCACTACGAGCTGATAACATATTGCAAGATTGCCTGTTTTGGCAGAAAACAAATTAAATATGTTGTCAGTGACATTGCCAGGTACGTTAATTAGCAACATGTCCTCATTATGTTAATAAAAATTTCGTTCAGCATCATGTTTCCCTCAAAATTGCTGTTGCACGTTAGTTGCATGTCATTTCTAGGAGTCCGGGCTGTATACAGCTACAGCACAGGAATGGATGTTCTCATGATATGTTTCATGTTAAGCTACTTTAAACCTGCGTTAAACTCTTAAACCTTTATAAAAGTTGATCCTTATATTCTGGACCTACTTCTTGTGTTCTGGTTCTTATTTACATTTACATTATTATACAATATATTCATGCTTTTTTGGTTTTTTAAAATCATTTTTCCTTTATTTGATCATGTCTAGCAAAGCAGATGAGGGAATGAGGGAAATAGAACAGTATGGCATGACCTGAACTGAATTAGGGATGTCACGCATGGTATGTTTCTTAACAACCCTGTCTCCGAGAAATTATGTTTGTAAATTACTAAATTGTTTTCCTAATTACAGTGTGGAGTAGAGTCCTGCACCAGGTCCAGCCTGCAGGCACCTGGGAGCTGAAACATTGTGTAACGGATAAAAAATATATTTAAATAAATTCACGGTGTGGTAAAAATTAAACTAATTGTGGGTGGGCAGGAGGTGAAAACAAAAATATAACACAAACAATACAAAAATATGTTTTTCCTCCTGGAGAAATCAGGAATGAAAATGATTGTGCAGTATTTTTTAACATTTATATGAATTAATATCAAGTTTAATCAGCCAGCAGTGTTTTAAAGATCATTTTACAGCTTGTAAACAATGAGCAAGCTGCGCAGAGTTTGGTGGACCACAGCAGCTTGTCAGTGGGCCGCTGCAAACGTGCAGTTTTGATCGTATCCTCAGTCCAGGCAACATGTTTAACAGCTTGCAGCCATAGACGCTGCCGATTTCTCTGAAACAGTCGTGATCCTGTTGGAATCCTGCACAACTTAAGTCGACCAGTGGAATATCTATTCTGACGTGTCATATACGCAACAACAGCCAGACATTCTGGTGATTTTGGTGCTGGTAAAACATTTAAATCAACATTTGCAGCTTGGTAACTCGTCTGGATGACTGAGGGAGGCTGCTACTTCTGTTGCTGAAATACGTGTGCAGCTTTTTGATAGCGATGAAGGCTAGCTGATTGCTAAAAGAGATAACGGTGGAGTAGCCAGTGGAGGAGATTGAATTGTGGACAATACATCACTGAAGGCCAAGTGGGGTATTTGGTTTGTTGCGCTCAGAGATTGTGAAAATAACATTGTCAGGTTTGCTGTTTGTAAAAAGTTTTAAAAACTAGTTTTGATAGCTGCAGACAGGGCCCATTGTCGCTATGGAAACAGATCACAGTGCCAGCAGCCTGAGGAAAGATGCGCAAAATGGAGAAACAAGATGCACAAATCTCCACGAGTTTCAGTGATGTAAATTGTTGAGAGCTAAAGAAAGGGAAGGAACCAGGCACACAAATGTCACATCCTTTGAATTGTCCTGGAAAAAATATAATGTCCTGAGTCCTTTATGCAGAAATCATTCCACAGGCTGTTATAGACAAACAGGAAGGTCTGGGGGAAGAATCTGTTCACACATTGGCAATACAAAGCAATTAATGCATGTAAACTGCTTCATGGTAATTGCAAATTACTTAAATCCATTTTCTCATGCCACAATTTGTGTTTTAATTTAATATTAATGAAGTACAGTATTTGTCATTTCTAACAAGATACAAATTGATATACTGATGTATTTGTGCCCATTTCTGTATGATAGTTTCCTCTTTTTTTGGGGCTCAGAAAATAGCTGCGGTAGAAAATAATTTCACTGGAGACAAGGTCTGAGAATTTGCCCACCAGCTGTTTCAATATGCATTTATTCCAGAACCAATAACACAGGATTACACTGTAAAGTAATGCTTCATTAGAAACAAATGAAAGTCTGAAAATACCTTATGTTCCATTGTGTCAGAGGGTGACAGTGAAGCCAGGGTATTAAATCAACTAAACCTCAACTGCACTAAGCCAATATTGTCAAAGTCTCTTCATCTGTGCCAATTCCCAACATTAACAACTCTCAACAATTATGCCTGTCTCACACTGATGTTCATGCAGAAATCACTTTCAGCTGCCAGTGCAGTTTAAATGGTGATAATAGACCTACATTATGATACCTGTGTCTCCATGGTGAATATTGGCTTGCTTTTGTTGCCAACAGAAGAACAATAAAACTATACATCACAAAAGCTCGCCTATTCTTTACAGTGTGACGTCTGAGGCCGTGCAGCCAACGGGTAATTCTGGACATAATGGGTCAAGCATGAAGCAATTTATTCTGCGAAAAAAATATGTTTCTGGAGAGATAATGTGCCATATTTCCCCACATGACAGCCAAAGCCACTTTCAATGAAAAAGCCCCCTTTTGAACTGCTGTAATTTACATGCATAATACAACTTAATGTTTAATTCTACTAGGATCATTAGGGATGGTAAATTATTCAGCCTATCTGCCAGAAGTACTTTATATCACATTAAGTTGATTCAGACAGCAGTGAAAAGGATTCTGTTCTGCCCCCCATTACACACATTAAAGCCAAGGTGATGCCATCATATTCAGTAAATAAAGTGAATAAAGTAAATACCCACTAAAAGCAAGCCATAGGTTATTAACAGGGGTAATAAAAAACTGCGATGCCACTGTGAATGCAACTCTCACGAGACAGTGTGAGAGCCAAGGTCACGGCCCCAAGCTGACAGACTGGTGATCCATACAACTCATCACTCCTCGGGAACAATCCCCCCCCTCTTCTGTTCTTTTTTGTGCACATTCAAATGACTTGGACCACCTGGGACAACAAGTAGACAAGTGCTTCAACAGGGTTTGCATCATGAACAAAGACAGAATAGACAACACACACACACACACACACACACACACAAAAAGAGCAAAGCCAACTCTGCTTCACACCCGCAAAAAAAAGCGCAGGTTAAGTTCTTGACTCGTAATCTGCACAGACAACATACAGTGAAACACATCACCATTTATTAATGACTTATTAACATTTAGAACTGGTCAAAGGGTGCCATGTTGTAAAGTATAATACACAACCATTCATTAATGGGTTATTAACATTCATGCTCATCTAATATATTTTCTCACAAGAAATGCAAAGTAAGATCAAGCAAAAAAATAAATCACAAATGTTGAAAATCAACGTTCAAAATAATGAAACTGTTGAATTTGACTGATACTCAAACCCACGAGTCGCAAAAACTTTGTGTGACAGGCAAAAATATACATTTATATAAATCCACAGGTGCAGGTGTGTATTGATGCTGCAGTAATGTGTATTTTGCATTTTACTGCTGAACTGATTAATTACTAATTAATTTACGACAATGCATCATGGTCTATAAGATCATCATATGTTTATATATTCGTGGCTCTCTAAAAAGTCAGAAAAACAGCCTATTTTCCTGCTGATCTAAGAGGGTTTTTAAAGAGTTTTTTTAATCTTATCTGAGACTTTTCTCAGCTCATAAAGTTCAATCATAAACATTCACATTGTTCTAGTCAGTAAATTAACTTGTTAACTGAAGCTGTCAGTAAAATGTAGTACTTGCATCTGAGGTGTAACAGAGTCGAGTGTAAAGTTGCATAAAATTGTATAAAATGTTTAAGTGAAGTAAAATTTGAAGTACTCTGAATTTGTACTTACATACACAAATGTACTTAGTTAAACTGATCAAGAGTGACTTGCAAAGAACGTGGCCAATATGTCAATAATACACATATTTATCAACCAGTCACTTTATGTGTGACGGGTAAAGGCTGAACCCAGTTGCGGTAATGCAGGTAATGCAGCACAGAATAATTTGTCACTCAGGGAAAGAGTTAATACAAAGTCTCTATGGTTTCAGGTTGGAAGACAAACCAAGCTGACGGAAGTGGGATTGTGAGTGGAGACGTGTGCCCACAAACCCAAACAGTTCAGTCTTGTTGCAGGTGACGGTACCAGAAGGGAACAGGTGGAGGATCTGGAACCAGGTGAGTAGATGGATGGAGCAGATGAGCCAACGAGGGACAGGCCAGAGGTAGGTCGAGGCCAGGTGGTGGATCGACGTTCACACAGGAACATGCGCAGTGACACACACAGAGAGTCTCTGAGCCACAGGTAGCCGCAGGTAAGCAGGAGGAAACACTCGGGCTATAGTGTTGTCATCAAGTGGAAACACCAGGCAGCCACAGACGAACAGGAACCAAGGAAGAGGTAGAGGCAGATCTCGTAGTTGGGGACGGACGGCTGGTGCGTTTACTGGGAGACAGATGAAGTAGGTAGGTCAGAGTCTGGCAGAGTCGGCAACGGGGAATCAGTCTGGAGAGGAACACTGGAAAGTCTTGCATAAGTACAAAGAACAATCTGGCAGACCGGCCTTCATAACTACTCTGTCCATCTGATGTCACAATTGTTAACTTTCTGTGACTTGGTTTGTGTTATGATTTCTATTTGTGTTTTTGTGTCATTGTTGGTGGAAAGTTTGCCTTATGGCATGAAGCCTGTATGATATATAGTAAGAAAAAGACAGACCACATTTTTTCAACCTTTATTTCACTGTAGGATGGAAGCAGTGAGTCAGTGTGTGCTCTAACAAACCATCAACAGCCAGCAGCATCTACTGTAAAAGCCAGTGCTCCCACTCAATAACCCTTACATTTTCTTTGAAAAGCCTTGTCATCCAATTTCCTCCAATTTCCCTAGTTTGCCAGGGTTTATTTAAATTCTATGTGTAACTGTGGATGCAGGATCTACGAAGTGTCTCCTACAAGCTCTCCAGTCTACAATGCTCAGTGATCAACACGCCCTCACACCTTAACAAATTGATTGATTGATTGATTGCTAATGACTTCCAAAATGACATATAACCATTGGAAAGTACCAGCAACAGGCACACAGGACCTGAAGTACATTATGTAAGTCACGTCACGTTAAACACATGGTAAATTTTGTGAAGCTGGGGCAGTTTGGTAAGGTTTAGTCACCAAAACTATGTAGTTAGGTTTTGGAAAATCTCATGGTTTGGGTTCAAATACATATGTTATATTTTGTAAATGATGTCTCTTGCAAAACTAATGTAACTTACAAATTTAAATAACTCAACGTTGACTTGACCGCAGAGGGTTTGTGCAGAGCTCCGTGCTCCAGTCAAAATATGAAACTCTGCAGAGGCCTCCACAAACGATGCTGTCAGTTCTGAGTCAGTGATTGGCTGGTGGTTGCTCTGGTAGTTGGTTCTAGGGAAGTATTCTATCATGAGACTGACAGCTGATGACCAGCACACATGGATTGTCCACATTGCTGCCACACTGACCATAAAATACTTTACCACAGTGGAGAGAACGGTCCTGCCATGAACTCACACCACAAGAACCATAAATTAACCTTTATACTGTGCCCATCATAATTACTATGCCCACTAGAGGTCTCAAACAAACAAAATTTTTCAGGTTTAAGCCTGCCAGCACACACCCCTGAATTTGCAGCCTCCCACCTCCAAGATATTTTATTTAAATACATTTGATGAGCGAGTATTTGTAATTTGTAACAAGATACTTTTGGATGTATTTGCGCCCGTCTCTGTCAGTTCAAAGTTGTGGCAAAATCTTATTCTGTTCCTTCTCTTTTGTGTCTTCATCAGATAACCTGATGTCAACAGTAAAGAGGGTTATCATGACTGATGAGGGATGGTGGGAAAAGCTTCAATAATTACAAAATTGTGACATGCATCACTAACGTGGGGTCACTCAGAAAGTGTTTACAGATTTTCTTTCTTTGCATTATGAAAGGTTGAAGTTAAAAAGTAAAAATGTATTAGCAAGAAAAATCTGGAAGAAATGTGTTGAGGGTGTTAATTACTACAACTAGATATGAATCAGTAAGTGCTGCCTCAGGAGACTAGAGTCAAGGTCACCACGCACCCTTTAATCAACAACTGCCACACCCTCTCAGACTACACTCACTGAGGGAGGGAGAGAAAAAACGTTATTAATTATGTACTCAGGCACATGCGTGCACACACACACACCTGCTACTCTTCATAATGTGGGGAATAATCAATGAGGAAGCAGGTTTGAAGAGAAGAATCTAATTAACTTCTTGTTGCGATCTGTCTCAGCCTAGTAGATACAAAAGCCATAGTTTGTGTGTGTGTGTGTGTACGTGGGTGCCTTCATATGTATATGTATAAAGTGTGTATATGCTTGTTATCCAAAAAGTTCTGTTAATTGGACCCCAATTTTCATTCTCATTTACACAGAAATTAAGTAAATTATGCAGTAGCTGCCTCTCCCCATAAGATGATAAAGTTAAGTTAATTGGGGCTAAATGCATGTATAAATAAACTCACAATGTAAATATGAGAAATTATACTGTTTGTAGCACTGCCCTCAATGATTGGGGTTGGGGTGTTAATGTTAATGTAAGAGAAAACCTGCAGGGGTTCAGAACATTGTAGTACAGAACTAAAGAACGTTCCCACATTAAGCTGTTCACAGAAAGGTCTGTGGATTATCTTGAGTAACTGGGTCATGGTTTCCAGAAAGAGACATTGCTGTTGAATTTTTGAGCACCACAAGCTTAGTGCCATTATATCTCATTATATTGGAGAGAAGGCAGACATCTCATGGCCGATATCTCCAAAACTCTGCAACTCACACCAAAAAAATCTAGATGAATGAATAGCGCTACAGGTAGGAAGAAAAGAATGTATTTTTAATTTTATGACTGATCTGTCCCTTTAAGTACAACTCTGAGTCACGTAATCCATAGAAATTCTCTGACTGCCATCCTGGGGTTTGTGGAGGGTGGACAGAAGGACCAGCACAGGGGGCCTGGTAGACCACTTTGTAAGGTGGTGGTGTGGGGAAAATCACCTGCAGCTGAAGAATGAAAGAGATAGTAGTGGATTTCAGGAAGAACCAAGCCCCACCCTCTTCAGTTTGCATCAGACATGGAGATCATCCAGTCCTAGAAGTACCTGGATGTACGGTTGCACGACTAGCTGGAGTGGTCTACCAACCCCGAGGTCGTCTTCAAGAAGGGCCTGAGCTGACTTTACTTCCTGATCGCTCCACTGGCATCCAGTTACTGTCCACATCAAATTCAAAACCCCTGACCCTTGCCCACAAAACAGCAACTAAAACTTCTCCCACCTACATGTCTGTGAAGATTCTCAGTCATCCAAGTCATGGTATTTGCTAAGGGTTATCGTAGAGTGTCAGGCATGTAACCTCTGTGGGATCGTTAATACCTTGAGACGTATGTGACTTAGGGACCCACCCCTCCATCAAGTGAACCGTTGGTGTGAGTTGATGTTGTTAACGTCAGTTGTGTGTCACTGACTCACCCTGCCATCATGTGAATCGTTGAGTCACATGAGTGTAGATGGGTCTCATTGAAGCTGCTCTTCAGTCAGGTGGTACAGCAGCAGATACTTGCGTATCTCCTGTCGGACGGCAGCAGCTCTTTACCACTTGGGGAGAGCCATGTCAGCTTAACCAGGTTGTTGGTTAGACAGAATGTTTTAGTTCTCTCCCTTAACCCAAAGTCTTCCAAATAATGGATCACAGACTCAGACCACATGACACCAGACAGGTTGGTGGTTGTGTATAAGCTGATGGTGATGGTGTCCGTACCCATGCCTGTAGGGAACCAGCTATTTCTTCTTCAGCTAGCCTTTTATGCTACTAGAAACACCTAGCTGGATGCAGGGAAATGCGCACCGCTCATCCCTGCACTCGGCATGGAATGACAACACCTGTTCTACACCCTGTTGGACTCAGGAGCTTCAGATGAAAGCCATGGTGTCTTTGGAGCTTTAAATTATTTTGAAAGATTGAGAAATGAAGGTCAGTCTTTGTGTGATTTATCTGCTTGAGTTGCTTTCGTGGAGATAGCTGAAGCCCAGGAGACGCATCAAACAGCATTTGCAGTACATTTTCACATACTTGGGCATAATGAATGAAAACAGGAGGAATC
>JAJHUR010137404.1:0-18444 GCA_027495735.1 Lutjanus campechanus | reverse complement strand
TAAATTACTTTAATGGGTTAATCACTCCAAGATTAAAGTCTTTTGTCCTCTGGTTGAGGTATATTGCAGTTTCATGCAGAGATGAGTAAGTTTCTCATCTGGCTCTTAACCAGGCATGCTTTGCGTCTGACGTAGCCCAGTGAAATAGCTGTTGTGGAAAAATCAGTCTTGACCTGTCTTACGGAGGGGAGGGAGCACAGCAAACAGTGCAGTCTTTCAAAACATCAGCTCTAATGTCCATCACGGCGCTAAAAAAGCCCACTGTGACGAGAGACGTCGCACACTCTTTGCATATATGCCTGATAAGTTTTCCTCTGTCCCACTCATCTTTCTCGTTGATGTTGAATTTCGCACTTTAAAGCAAACTGGTAGCAAACAGCTCTGAAATGGGGAAAAACTCTGACAGACAGCAACATCCACACATTCTCACCTAGTCATATGATTTCTGTGGCTGGCAGCAGGTTTTTGACCTCCGTGCCCTCTATCTGAGCAGAGAGGAACAATTTACAAAATGGGGCCTGTGCTTTTTGGCAGATGCCCGAATGTTATGGGGTTTTTTTTTTCCTCTCCCTCTCTCTCTGCTGAGATAAGGGGATTTAAAGTGCTCTCTTACATCCCCATGAAAGAACTGCCAATCTGTTCCCAGGTAATCAGAGGGAAACAGAGCTGTGTTCCAAGGCTGGGCCATGCCAAACTCTGCTGCAGCCGCATAGCACCAGGCTCCCCAGTGATTCACATCATTTGGAAACACAAGGGGGTTAGCAGGGCAGGCCGACTCTGCAGCCTTTGATTTGTTTTCTAATGCATTTATGTGAAATACATGTGATACTTAAGCATTATTTGTATTCCGCTTCAGTCATGGCTACGCTCCAGTGGCGGTCCACAGTCACTCATTTTGTGCGAAATCCATCGTATCCAATTTGCAAACCCTCATTTTGGCAACGTGTGAGCGCGGATACCAAAACTGAACCATCTGCTGCTGCAGCTGAGTTGCAATCACGGGCAAGTTCATAGCGGAGGCTGGAACGGCCCAGATGGAGGCGCAGGACTCGGGATGAGATGGCATTGCAGAGAGCTCACACTACATTAGCTACTACTGACAGGTGATGTCGCTCCCTGCAGGGGACAGTGGAAATATGGTGGGGAAAAAAAGCAGTGAGTCGGTGCTTTACTCATGTACATCTGGTGGTGTCCTTGTTTTAATTGGAGGCATCAGACGGATCCGCCAACTGGCAGAGAACACCAGATACTTCAGGGCCAGACTGAAGGAGATGGGCTTCATCATCTACGGCAATGATGACTCACCTGTGGTTCCAATCCTGCTCTACATGCCAGGCAAAGTGGTGTAAGTACACTTCAGCTCTCAACAAAAACACTTGACTCTTAAAGAGTTAGATTACTAGTTTATTCATTGTGCACAGACTAAATTTGAAACAGCAAATATTAACCTCAGCGTGCCTTGTCATGAGTTCACCATGTCTCATCTCTAAGTGATTTGGATGGCTGCCATATTAAACACTCCAAAGTTTCCATGAATCACTAGTGTAGACTGTGTCTGTGTAGACTGGGTTTCTGTAACCACTTCGGAGGCAACATCATGTATTGATTAGCTATAACCCAGGATTGTTTGAGCCACTCAGGTATAATCAGTTGGGTATACAGTGCCTTTCGATGCCAGTCACCATAAATATCCATGAAAAGGCCGGTCCCTCCCAGTAACCGCCATAATCAGAAGCTACTAACATATTTCACTCCCGATTTTACACTGTTCAGTTTTTGTGGGCATTAACAGTGATTGAAAAAGTTCAATTTCACCGGTGTTATCCTTGAAAATCATTTTGAACAACAGATATTTCTAAAACAAAAGCAATGTTGTTGTCAAAATATGTGGTATTTTGGTCTTGTACAGTAACAACACAGTAACACAGTGCATTTATTGGGCTTTTCATAACAATTGTATGAAATAAATTTATCGTTAGCTACTCTACTATATATTAAAGGAGAAATCTGTAATATATTTGCTGTAATAAATCATGAAATTACCATAATATGCCAACAACAACGCTGCTGCTGTGGGGTCCTCTTTTGAAATTTCTATTCCAGCCTGTAACATGTGATATTGTTTGCCACTGCTGCTTTCGGAGCAGTGGGCTTTTGTTCACAGAATAACGAGCTTAGCTTTACAATGACAGACATTTTTGGAGCATGATTGTTAGATCTTGCTCATTTAAATTTACTTTGACTGTTTTTCTTACAGTTTTTGGACTGGCATTTTCCTACTGGCATTTAATAGATCTTAAAGATGCTGTGTTAGATGGAGGTTCTGCACCAGCATTTGCACAGAGCACTGCACGCATATCAATAATCATCTAAAATATATACAACTGTGAACATCTGCTCTGCAGCAGACTCACTAAATCATCTTTAGAGCACATTTTAAGGTTTGAATTCTCCAAACTGTCCACTTGGCCACAAAATGTAGAGTTATTCACCACCTCATTAAAGTATAATGTCATCAGAGATATGCTGCTCCAGCCCCTTAAAATGGTTAGTTATGTGCTCTTTTTAATTGATCATGCTTTGCAGAGATTATCACATAATTCAGGATTTGGAGGGGCTGGAAGGAGCGACGTTTCTCATGAGTTTTAATGAGATGAGGCAGAGCAGCAAATGCTTCCTCATTATGAGGCGGTTTGTGGGGTCACTGCACATTTTGGAGACTTCAAACCTTAAAAATGTGAGAAGTATGGGGGATAAGTTGTTGTGCAGTTTTACATTTCGTAGGCTACTCTCTGCACTAGAATAATATAAACTGATCATTGTTTTTTGTTCCCGACCAGGGCTTTCTCTCGAGAAATGCTCAAGAGGAAAATTGGTGTAGTGGTGGTCGGCTTTCCGGCCACGCCGATTACGGAGGCCCGAGCTCGCTTCTGTGTGTCTGCAGCACACACCAGAGCCATGCTGGATGAGGTACAGACACACACACAAATTTACCAACATTTTTTTAAAATTCTACTCTGTGTTTTTATTCTGTGTTGTCTAGTCCTTTATGCATTGTCTGTCTTTTAATTTTTTTTTTGGATGGACCTTGAGTCTGGAATAAAGCATATCTATCTATCTATCAATTAATTTTTTCTTTCAGGGTTACAAGTATGTGTTTGTGTTTTTTTCACCGGAACCAAATATACACACATGTTCAGAGACTTTTCACGTGTCCTCAGGTGCTGCACCATCTAAACGAGGTGGGAGACACTCTCTGTCTGAAGTTCTCACGGCGGAAATATTCCCCTCGCCCTGACCTCGGTGATGAGACAGACTTTGAGCTGGACAGCTGATATGACCCCTGACACCTTCGTTTCGCAGCGAAAACTAAGTCTAAGTGTCCACGCCGCAGCAGACACGTAAACTCAGAATGTAGAGTAACACCCAGCAGAAGAGAGACCAAATGTTTGACAGCTGCCACTTTTTATACGTCTGTAAAACATTGTGATTTTACGGCACATTTACTTGTTATTTTTTTAAGTCTTTAAATATTTTTGAATACATTTATTTGTGAATATGTACATTAAATGATTGCACAAGTACTGTGTAAAATATCTTAAGCTTATTCGATTGAGACAGATCACACCCAGGTTTGAAGTTCAGCTTCACTCACATTTGAAGACCGTTTTAAATTTATAGATCAAAAGAGTCTTTTTACACAGTTATTCTAATTACTTCTGTCTATATTTAGACGTTGAAAACTTTTATGGAAGCATTTTCTGCTTCTCATAAATTAATAACAGCCGCCATTTATTAAAAATGATGGTGGTATTTCTTTTTAGAGTCCCATTTACTTCCTTAAGATGAAGTTGTAATTATAAGTCATGGAAATGGTGTTTGTAGTTTGAAATGTTCTCCTCTGTATGTTGTGCATGTGTTGCTGCATTGCAAAAAATTTGACTCTGCTGATTTTTACTTTATTTCTTTCCAATGAAATGCACATACCCTCGCAAATAAACTTCCTGAATGTGTTTAGGAATAGAAAAGTTGATTGATTATCCAAATGACAGGCTTCTAATTGTCCCAAAACCTTCCTTTTTGGAAGCATGTTCATTTCCTGACACATGATTATTTACACTACTCACGGCTGAACTGATTGAGCGAAAGATGCGTTCCAAAGTGAACTGTTTTTATAAAAATCTCCTTGGTGTAGCACCACTTTCATCTCCACGGTAAATGATAACCTGCCTGCAAATAATAGATCATGCAGCAATTACTTCTTTGACATGCCGTTAAATCTCAACAAGCCCCACACGGGATAAAAAAGGTGTTATGGCTTGTTTTGTGGCGAGGCTGCTCACATTCACCAAGTCCTAACAGCTTAATTGTTGATGTTTTAAAGACCTGCTGTTCTTTTTTCACACACAGACTGCGTAAGACTCGTGAAGGTAAGCATGCAGAGTATGCAGCACCTGAGCCAACAGAAACCTAACCTACCAATTAGCGCTGAACTCTAAATTCTCGTGGTATGGGGTAATCATTTGATTAACACAGGAAGGATTATAGATGGATGATAAATGTGTTTTCACAATGTGTCACATTCGGTCTAGTCGACACTTGTTTGGCCCCGGGAGGTTACCATGTTTGTGTTTTTTACCTCCCCCATAAACAACCCAGTGATAACATTTTACAAGACAGTCCTTGGGAAAAACACGCTGGATGAACTGCAGACACAGACGGGAAAAGGGTTAAGAAAAGTTAAAAAGAAAAACTCATTTTCCCCTAAAGGAGAAATCTATGCTCTATACTAGATCGCTTTGTTCTGTAAGTGAATATTCACATCTGGCTCCTATAGCCAGAAACAATAGAAAACAGTTTGGTTAATCCTCAAATCTGTGATGTCATACCAATGTACTGTTCCACAAAGATCTGGAGGAGACGGGGGGGAAAGGTGGCCTCAAATGTTGCACTGGGGTGCGCGCCGCTGACGTCCTCGAGATCTCTGTTATTAATTTGTGTTTACTTTCACCTTTAGTCTAAATGTGAACATTGTTAAATGCATTGTGGGTTTACAGCAGAAGACAGATGTGTGTAAAGGGAGAAACTCAAAAGCTTTAATTCATTCTCGGACATAGCTCAGTGCATCACAGAGTGCACAAATACTAAGCTCCCCTGTGATTATACTGTACAGAAAAACAAACTTAACTTTTACATCAGCAGTTTCTTACAGTTGTACAGCAGGAAAATGCTTATTGAGAGTGAAATTAAGTTTTAAGAAAGCATCAGATTAGTGGTTCACTATTCAGATTTAACATGGTTCAACTGAGTCTTATTAGGCGTAAACACGTGTGTATAAGTGCTAAAATAACTATATTTAGGAAAGTGGTTGTCAGCAGACAGAAAACTTACAAATTTGCTCAAATAATGTGTTACCACTTTACAGTACGGTAAGATTATGCTTATAAATGATCCCTAATTAGGTTGTAAACACTTTATAAATCATTAATAAATGATTATAAACAAGGTACTTATGAGTTACTAACATTTATAAGTGGCAAAAGAGCCTAATTATCAAGTGCAAAGTGGTTTGTGCTGAAAATGTCAAGGAAAACCATATTGCTGAAACCTGTGTGAATCTTGTAATATGATACATTAAAGTTACCTAAAGGAGTTTTAACTGGTTATGAAACGGTGTCAGTTTAATACCGATGCCTCTATATGACCTACATAAGTTTACGAGACGGCTATTTCTGTATAGTTCTTAATGGCTGCCAGCAGGTTGGATTCTCCATGAAATCAGAGCAGTGCAGTAGTGCGTTGGTCAGTTAAACTGAAGAAGGAGGGAATTTTATTTGCATAATTTTGGTTTTGACATTGAATTTTATTACCAGCAAGGTGGAAATACCAAATACCACCAAAATCTATGAAATATGAAAGCCCCTTGTAGTAGCTTTAAAATATATAAACCTAAACATGTGTGTGTAACTGCTAAAATAACTATATTTTGGAGAGGAAAGTACAAAGTGGTTGTTACCAAACACAAAACGGACACAAATTTTGACAAATAAATCATTATCACCTTAAAATAAGACTAGTCTTTGAAATGATTTCTAAACAGTTTATAAGCAGGTTATTAAATAGGTTGTAAACATGTTATAAATCATTATTAAACAAGGTATAACACAGGTACATTGTTCTGGGCTCACTATTTGGAAAGATCCAGTCGCTTATTACTACTAATTAATCTACAAATGAGTTACTAACATTTATAACTGTCAAAAGAGCCTTACTGTAATAGTACGTGCTGAAAATGTCAAAGTAAACAATATTGCTGTATGAATCAGGTAATTTGATATGTTAAAGCTATTACAAGAATATTTTAACTGTTTTAGAGACATTTTAATTCTAATTTAGTACTGATGCCTCGAGACTGTCCGCGGGAAGATTTCTGGATAGTTGTTTTTAATGTCTGCCACCAGGTCGGATTCTCTCTGAAATCAGATGAAACGAGCCTGTGTTTACATTTTCCCAGCCAATGTTTCAGTGAGTCATATGTTAGCCAGTAAACAAGATGCAGAAGGAGATTTTTATTTAGATAATTTTTATTTTTGACATTATATTTTGTGGTTATGGCGGAGGAAACACTGTCGCTTTTGTCCGCAGGGGCCTCCAAAATGAACACAATATGTTAAGTTCATTGCAGTAGCTTCACCAGGTACAATGAACATTAGGGACTCATTTTGAACTGAACTAAAGATGGAGTTGAACTGAATTTTCCAGATGATGCCCTCAAGTTGTACTTAATTTTCTCCAGGTTTAAGAACATCGGGAGGTCTTTGAGTCATAGAGATGATTTTTGGGGCAAATGGTGACTTCCACTCCAACAATATTCTTCTGCATCTTAATAAAGGATGCAAAGGCAGGACTGTCCTTGTTTTTTCCTCCTGATTATTTGATGACATGGTAATACATGCAGGTGAAGTTTATCTTCTCAGTCTTTTTTATTTTATTTTTATTTTATATATCAGTTGTTATTTTTAAGCCGCTTTAAACCTGTGTATTTAACTGATAATTTTAAGAAAAGGAAACACCAAAGTTGTTTTCAGCAGATACAAAACTGAAAATGTTGTCAAATATATCTTTGTCCATACAGACCCTTCATATTAGCAGTCACGCTGGCAGTGGCAGTCAAACTATTTCATCAGTCTTTTAAGAAATAATTTGAAAGACAAAACAGTTTTATATTTTCAGAATCAGAGGAGCCGGGTTTACTGTAAAGTAGGTTTTCACATACAAGGAGTTTGGTGCATAACAGTAAACACTGTAAGTGGAAATATGATGAAAGATAAAATGCAAATATTGTAAGTCAAAAGCATAAATAAAGAATAGAGATTTGAGAATAAAGTGTGGAAAAATATTATTAAAATATGTGTTCAGAACGGGAGAAGGAAGCACTGCACGGCTCAAAAAGACAACAAGGTGCAGAAAGTCTTGCTTAATATGAAGTCATGCAGACAACCATGGAAAAAAAACCTAAGGTGAAATAAAAGTAAATGTATTCTTTGAGCACAGGTAAACAAACAGACCAACATGTATTGACTCCAGGTCTTCATCAGGCTCAGAATTCACTGAATGAATAAATGTATCTGATTATTTCACCAGAAGACAGGGTGCCTTAGCTTTTTTGTTTGTTTGTTTGTTTGTTTGTTTGTTGTTTGTTTTCCATGGCTGTCTGCACAACCTGAAGATAGAGCTGTTTGTAAAGGCACAAGATACCAGGGTGTCAAATACAGAGGTTTTGGTTGTGCTAAAGTGTCCCAAACACAGCACAATGATGAGAAAAATAAGGAGGTACAGACAGAGGACAGGGTCAGATACATCATGCTCCATCATCTCTCTCCACACAAAGAAAGTCTGAACATGTCTTTTTCTGTCATTTTACAATCTGGAACAAAATGATCCACATTAATAGATGAGTAAAGTTTAATTTTTAATTGTTTAATGTACTTTATGTGTTTATATATGGGTTTATGTACTGTCAAACCAATATAAGATAGGGTGTAAAATGCATTGATAACTTATACGCAGCGAGCAGCAACACAACAAATGGTTTCAACATACTGTCTGTCAGAAAAGACACACCAGGGAACTAAAAATAAGCATTTAAATGCAAGACAAATGATCCAACACTGAAATATGACTCACTATCTTGTTTTGAAGAGTGTCATGACAGTTTGGTTTGACAGATTGTTGATGTAAAGTTTGCTGAAATATGATGACACTCTTGAACACGTTCATTCCTCAGTGGTACAGTGTTTTCTGAACACAACATTCAGACAAACAAACTTTACAGAAAGAGTTAATTTTTTTACATTTCAAATGGAATAACTTGTAAACGGTTGAGGCAGTTTAATATTTTTCATCAGTTTTTTGACAAATTTTCCTAAAATCATAAACTATAACTCTCTTTTTTCATTCCTTACCATTATGGTATGGTGTTGTTTGAAGGTAACGCACCCTAAAATGTACCCTTAAAAATTATTTTTGCAAGATTTCTTCCAATTCTATTTTGTTGGTCTAATTTATGACAAAAGCTGCTGTACTGTTGTATAGTATGTTGTGCAGGAATGTTCAAATCATTGGTCAAGGATGGATGGATTCTGACAAATCATAAAAGACACAGTCATCAAGATTTGTGTGGATCTACTCCAGAGGTGTCCACTTCTGGCCAAAGAAGCAAAATGTCAAATTATGGGTAATACACACTGACTGTCAGGCAAGGTGGGGAGCACGTGTCCTGCCAAACCTCCCTCCGGTCACGTCTAACTGCCGTCAGTTTCAGCAGAAGTGGCAAATGGTCTGCGCTGGCATTCAAAACATCTGTGCAAGCAGACTACTGGTGGCAAGGCCCCAGAGACCTGCCTGCCTGCCTGCACCAGCCTCTTTTGAACTGCAGATCCAAATACACTGCACTTATTGGAATGGCATGTAGCTGCTATTCTGAAGGGGGATCCTCTGCTACGCCTTTGATGTCCACCACTGTGTCCAAAGCAGGCAAGCCATTCTCCCTGCTCTCTGTTTTCCATTTAGACAGAGATTTTTCTATTCTGGAAAGGGATTTTTGAAGTGAAGCAGACAAAGAACAGATTTACATGGTTTAGACAGCCATGCTCTGCCTGGAGTAGACTGTAACTGAACACTGCGCTTAAGCTCTATACTGTATACTGGGAGCTACTTGTTAACAGAGAACATAATGAAAAGTCTATTTCATTAGTGCGGAAGATGCCCAGGAGCGTTTACTTGTGTATTTCAGCCTAATTCAGACATTTGATCAGCCTCATCAGAGTGTGATTGAACGTTATTCAGGATATAGGGGTATTAGATCTTTCATTAAAGGTGTTGAATTACTTCTTGCCACTCATCTGCTGCCACTGGATTTATTTCAGATTAAAAAAAAAAAAAAGTAAGCTGCCTCTCTGACCGCATTGACTCACTGTGCTTTCTTGCACACATGGGCATCAGATGGGCACACTGGAGTCATGTCTCAGATGAAGTTAAGTTCAGGGCTGGAGTTTACCGAACTTCTCAGAATTACTCCAAGGGATCATGCACAGTGAAAGATGTTGTTTATGGCAATTGTTTCCAAACTAGGGAGGGGACCCCAGCAGAAAGAGGAATAGAGATTTTTAACTTTTAACTAATTTTAACATACTTTTCAAGTTGGAATTACAAAAGGAAGAAATAGGGTTTGATCACTGATCAACTATAAAGATTTAATTATCTTCAAAGCTACAAGTAAGGATCATACTCTGAGGGGATTCCTTCAGACAAAATCCTCTTAAAATCTGTGGTTTAAATGGGCATCTATTGTGGGGCTCCCTGACAAGAAAAAGATTTGAACCCCCTGGTTTATGACACCCACAGCTATAAAATTAAATCAGTCATGACCCTTTGTGGGTTTTCTTTGGCTTGTGTTCAGCACTTTTCTTTGATTTGGTTGACATAGCAAGATGTGATACAGACAGGGAAAAATGAAATGCAGCAAAGAAAATAACATCACTCACATCACATCCCAACTTGTTCATTTTTAAGTTTTGTTTTTAAAATAGTCTAAATATAGTAGACAGTGGTGGAAGAAGCACTCAGCACTCATTTACCAGAGTAAAAGTAGGAATACCATAGGGTAAAAATTCAAGGATTCAAAGTTTTTATTATCAAATACAAAAATAAACACGTTATCAGTACAATGAAATGCAGTCAATGATTCTATTTAACAATATAAAAAGTATACTGAAGTTTAAGAAAGAAACAAACAAACAAACAAAAACAAGATGACTGAGGTAGACAGGGTGATAAACAACATTACACAATGTATAAGACGGTGTGCAGACCAGAATAAAAACAGTATGAAAGTCTGCAAAGGTGAGTGATGTGGGTAATGTGATAATAAAGACAGTATAAAACAGTATGTGCAGTATAACAAATATAAGATAGATAATACTCTGTAAACAGAAAACAAGTAAAAGTCTGGCATTCAAACTTTTACTTAAGTAAAAGTCCAAAGGTTTTAACATCAAAATGTACTTAAAGTACCAGAGGTAAAAGTACTTATGTTGATGATATGTCTGAATCTGCAAAGTAACTAGTAACTAAATTGATCAAATAAATATTATGTTACTTGTTACTTTCTACCAATGATAGCAGTCGACTTTGGGAGATGTTTTTTGTCCTGGTCCTGACGGAGCTGTGCGTTACGCGCCATTTGGTCACAACATCAAGGATCACGTATGCGCACAACCGAATGACCAATACATGTTGATACCGTGGATTTGAATTTGTGATCAACTTATCTTTGAAAAGTGATTTTACGGTAACTGCTATGACACTACCCAGGTAATGAGATCGTGTTAATCATCATCAGCCACATTATCGTTCCACTTGTGCCCAAACTGACTTCAAAGGTAACAGATGATTAAATGATAAGATGCAGGTCTGTTCCTTCAGTGTCGCCCTGTTGAAGCAGCAGCATCCTTTGCTTGGTGAGTAATTTGACACAGGGACCTGTCTTCACTGTCCTTTGAAGCGGACAATAAACCGTCTCAAGAGGTCTAATCACATTACGCACCATTTGTCTTGCTTAAGTGAAGTGTTGCGGCACCTTCCGCAGCAGCGTTTTAATTACAATTGACTGAGACTAGGCTGCTGCTGCTGGACACATGTCAACAGGACAGATAGGCAGACCTCCTGTAAAGCGCCTCCGGGTGTCCTCTTCCTCTGTGCTGCGCTGCGACGCGCCTGTGTGCCCATGCAGCGCGCCTCCGGGGACCACCAGGGTTACTTAAAGTTGTTTCAGGGAGTCCTTATAATTTTTTTTCCCCCCAACAAAAAGGGGAGAAGTTAATCAACAGACATATGGGTGGTTTTTATCCCTGTTGAAACTGAGAAATTTTCTACATTTTGCCATAAAGTTCTCGTCGGTATTTTGTAGTTTTTAAAGATAAATGTGTCATTTTGATTCTGTGAAAAGAAAGGACTTAAAAGTATCTCATCTGCAGTGGGAAAAGGAGCATAATCTACTTTAGTAATACTAAGACGGACCACACTTTTGGGGAGGACTGAAAGAGTTAACCAGGGGGAGGGCGCCTGCACAGGGGCGTATAGTATAAAACCACCTCAAGAGCGCACAACAAGAGCAGCGTGTGTCTCAGTGAGCCGTAGTTTCATGTGTTTGACTTGTTTCTTCCTGCAGGACTCGTTAGAGACGCGTCTTCACTTTGGTGGACTCACGCTCCGCAGCAGAATGGATGAAGACTGTCTTTGAAGCTCCACCGTGAAGTCTGAACTTGGAAGAGGTTTATTTTTAACTACCTGGACTTTTTTTTTTCTCCAGAGGTAGTGTCGTCGAATAACGCGTTGGACGGCGCAGAATGAGGACAAAACAAGACGTAAAGCGTAAAGCTGCTGAAGTGGACGTGAGGAAAAAAGAAGTGTGAGGCTGAGAATGTGGCGGGGACACCGCGGAGCTGCAACTTTCCTGAAGCTGGAGGTTTGAAGTGGGCGCAACAAGAGCGGAAAGTGTTAATGCTGCCCTGCTCTATTAATTATCAGAGCAGCGCATTAACTCTAATTATTTCTGGTTTAAAATCAAACTATATGAGCAATCAGTAGAATTTGGGAAAATCCCACAGTTTGTAAATAACTCCCACTGGATCCAAATTCACCTCCAGCACTTTTTCCAAATTATTCATCTGCCCCCCCTCCGATCCTTTTCCCTTCATTTTTGCAATTCTGATTCCCGAAGTGGCTCCGAAGTGGTGTTGCGGCTCCTCGTCCCCGGCGGATCCGGAGATTGGAGTCTCTGCACCGGGAGGAGGCGGAGTCGGAGCTCCGGCCACACCGCAGGCTCCCAAGAGCGGCCGCGTCAAGAGGATGGTGCGTCTGGCGGCCGAACTGCTGCTGCTCCTGGGACTACTTCTCCTCACCTTGCACATCACGGTGCTGCGGAGCAGTCCGCTGCCGCAGGGAAATGTCAGTGTGAGCCTGGATCAGGACACAGCACTTACAGAGGTGAGTCAGGAGGAAATCTGTCAGTAAAGAGGCGCTTTGATGCAAAATCTGAGGGGTTCCAGATGGGTTTGATAAAAAAAAAAAAAAAAAAAACTCTGGTACAATAAAGTCTCCTCTCTCAGGGAGCCCTGTGAGTCTGTGGGGACTGTTGACATACACACGGATGTGGACTCCCTAGGGTGTCCCCTCAGGAGTGGCAGGGAGCCAGCAGAGGGATGGAGGATGAGGCAGGGTCAGAGATCAGCCCCCTGCTACAAACGCACCTCCCTATTGTTGGGGGTTAAATGCTAGCTGCAGGCACTTCTCTGTCATCATGGGCTCATCACTGTCATCCAAGCTTTCAGTTGATGAGGCGGAGGGTCAGAGCTGAACCCCTCAAGGTGCCCCCACCACCCCCCTCCACCAACACACATGCCCCCACAGTTGTGTTTGGAGAAGAGTCTGGCATCAAATTGACTTGTGCCCTGCTCCAGATCAAGACTTAAGCCCAGCTTGTTTTATTTGATCCTACACTTCTGCACATGAAAAGTTCACGCATTAAAGGAGCAATACGTAGCAATTGAAACAAAAAATGTGCACAGCAGTCCAAATAACGAATGGAGCCATAGACTGTAGTCCTACACTGTAAGTTGGTCAGCTGTTTATAACTGTCAGTTGTCTGTCGATGTAAAGTTAAGACTGAAAACAAAAGCCAATTGCTCTGAAAATACACACTCTGGAGTTGAAGTTCAGTGACTGCCTGTCTCACTGCCTGCCAGATTTCTTACAGCTCATAAACACTTTACTTATTGGGCGAACATTTGGCATTAATCTGAACTACAATTAACATGAGACAGGCAAACATTTCAAATAAATTATGTGCCGGAATAGGACACCCCGGCTGTAGAACTGTTGTTAGATAAGCGAGCATGTTTCCTTGATCTCTGATGACGTCATGGTCATTTTATGATTTACTACAGTAAATATATCACAGAATTATCCTTTAATGTAGAGTGTTGAGGGAAAAAAAACAAATAATAGAAGAATATAAAATGGAATATTATAAAAATATTGATGTAGCCTGGTAAAAATGCAGTTTTAATGACACTTTTCTGGGTAGCGGTCCAGTTTAGAGCGTGCCTCAACAAAATCTCACAAGGAGGGAGACATTTGTCAACATGACACCACTTAAGACAGGTTTAAAAGTTTAACAGCCCATTTTAACATCAGCATAAAGCACACAGACTCCAGTAGAGCCCCAAATCCTGACTCAGGGGTTAAGACGGGTCTGGGATCAACAGGCTTTTTTAGAGAGTGTTAAGCATCCTTCAGCTGCTTTTTGATGTATATTTAGCATGCTACTGAAATACTTTCTTCATGTCCCGGTGATAAATGGGTATTTATGCCCACTGGAATGGTGTCCCTTCATAAATTCTTTATTGGAGCTTGTGGGGGATGCACGGAAAGAATTTTTTACTTCAACAGAGGATGGTGAGGGTAATTTCTCTTATCTGCACCATCACTGTGTTCTAACCTGCGTATATGCAACAGCAGGCCTGTGTTCAGTTGGATATTAGGGCATGCAAAGCTGAGGAAATATTCCAGGAATTTATCGAATATTTGTCACACAGCCAAAAGTTGGATCAGATGAGCGGAGTTGAGGAGCAGGAGGGAGTTTCTCCTGACTAAAAAATACTAAACACATGCCAGCCATTCCAGCTTCAACATCCCTTTTGTCACAAATTTACATAGAGATTCTGGCTTGTGATGAAAGAGCCCAACTTTGCTGCTCCTGCCCCATGTTGAGAAAAGCACTGAAAGTTTTTTTTTCTTCTTTTTTTCTCATGAATGCTCTGACTATGTGTGGACATGCTTCAGTGGTCTGCCATTGAAGACGGTGATGTCATCTTTCGGCCGGGCTTGT
Source organism: Lutjanus campechanus (assembly GCA_027495735.1). Taxonomy (NCBI): domain Eukaryota; kingdom Metazoa; phylum Chordata; class Actinopteri; order Lutjaniformes; family Lutjanidae; genus Lutjanus; species Lutjanus campechanus. The sequence goes on along the minus strand of JAJHUR010137404.1, from coordinate 3,992 downwards.
CACGGCCCAGGGGGTGTATTGTCATGCCAAGGTGTCATATTTAAAATGCCATTCACAGAAACACAAATGACAGGATGCGGCTCCATGCACCTGTAGTGGAGAGAGAAAACTCAGTGGTCCAAGGCACATCATCATCATCATCATCACTGACCCAGGAAGGCGCATTCATTCACTGTGGCAGTGTGAAGTTAACACAAACAGTATTTGTGAACTAAGAAGATACACTGTACTTAATAATTATTTACAATTTTCTCCCTTTTATTAAAGGGATAGTCTGGATTACCAGGCAACAGCAAAATGTATTTTAGCCACTTAAAAAAACTCCCATTTCAAAACAAATTGATATCAGTTTAAGTTTATACTATATTTAGAATATTTTCACAGCTTTAACTTGGTGTCAGATGATGTTTTCTGATGGGAAACCACCGTTATACAAGCCCAAAATCACTTTTTCCAAAGTTGCCAAACTGTTTTTGCAAAAACAGTCATTTTACCTCACAGAAAACGGGAGTTGCTCGTCTTCCGCTTCACAGGTTTTTTTTTTAAGTTATTGTATGACTTTGGTCAAGCTGAACTAACATTTTAACATTTTAGTTTGGTTGATTTGCAGAGAGCAATATTTGGCTTATGTAATATCTTCCCATCAGAAAAAGCTGTCTGATGGCAATGTGAAGTAGTGAAAATCTTTTAAATATAACATGAACTTAAACTGATTTTTTTCGGTGGGCCTTTCTTAAGTGGCTAAGATACCTGACCCTGCTTGCAGCAGTACATTGCTGAGCTTCCATGCTGGTACTTCTGTCTGCTTCTTTCAACTAGGTTGTGCCGACAGGGCATCTACTATAGATAATACACTGACTATTGACAAATACCTCATACAACCCCACTTAAAATAATCCAAACTACACCTTTAAAGCAATAAAATGTCATATTTTCTCATCAAAATGTGTAAAAACTTATATTATATTTTGTTGAGTTTTATACTTCCATTATCATAAATGTTTCCAACATGTCCAATTCCATCGAAATCCATAATATATTCAAGGTAACACTGCGATTTCTACTAGCCGCTTGTTGCCATAACTTTCAGGAAAACATGAGATAGGTTTTTATACGTCAGATGATTTCTGCCTGAGTCATGTAAAATAGATTTTAATTGGAATAGAGGATGTTTAAAAATTAAGACAGCAACTCCCATGATCCCTCTGTTTTTTAAGTCGCTAAAATAATAAAATTTTGTTGCTGACCCTGTCCACCCTGTTGCTAAGCTTCCTCCTCTGGTACTCCTACTGCTTCTCCAAACTGTTGGCGTGCAGACTGCCATCTACTGTAGATAATACACTTATTAATCCCACTCCAGATTATTCAAACTATCCCTTTAACCTTATTTTCTTCGTCTTTTATTTTCAAGAATGACTCATTTGTGAGCTCATAACTTCTTTATAGAACGTATCCTCTTAGTTTGATCCTGTAAATAAACACATACACACACCCAGTATGAGGCGTGTGACAGGGGAAGGGTAGTTTTCTCTTCCACCTACATAAGTGTAGTGTTGAAAAGCATCTGGCACAATGTGCACTGCCTTCATTTCCTGCCAGCCTCCCTGGGGGAAGGACCCCTGAGTTGCTCCCAATTGAAAATGGAGTCATGCCCCTTTAAGCAGCCCTCACAAAGTGAAAAAGGGGGAAGCGGGAAAAGAAGAGGAGATACTGTGGGGGGGGGAGAGGGGGTGGCTTGTGTGTGTGCAAGTGTTCATTCATGGCTTTTGAGAGTGGGGGGTGACATCCTGGGAGGCCCCAGATGAACTGAGGAATGGTGTGTCACTTTTGATCTCCAAATTAAAGCGTGTTCCTCGTCGAGGAAGATCGCAGATGAGCGATAGCGACTGTAAAGCGGCCTCGCCATCAAAGGGGAACGCTGCTGATTTTTTAATATTTAAATGAGTTACTCCTGTGCACGGTCACAGCCTGGGCTCTATTAGAGAAAAATGAGGAAAGAGCATGTTTTTCTCATTAGGTTGTGTTAAAAAGCTCCACGGAGAGTCATCTGGAAAAGCCAGAGAGGTGTTTATGTCAACATGATCAAGAATTGACGGACTTTACACAACTGATACACAACTGCCATTCCATTGTGATGACTAATTGCAATGTTGTGCATTCTTTCCATCATTTTCAAGTCTACCGATTATCTGAAATCACTCTGCTGAAACACTGATTGAGACAGAAAAAATCTTGTTATTTGGACGTATAAGATTTCATGGTTTGTCCTTCAAACTGCTGAGCTCCCAGATGGAAATGTAGATTTAGTGAAATCTCAGCGCTTTATGGGGAAAGGCAGCTTAGATCTCCCTGTTTCTGTCCAAGTGATCGACTGTTTTCAGCGGCACCATCTCACAATTTTCCTTTTGACAATTCAGCTCAAGGCTTTAATCAACAGCATTATATTTAAGGCTGACGTTTTTCCATGTTCTGGCAACACTTTGATGTTTTTACTACAGTAAGAAAATCAGCATCTGTCTTGTGAGACAGGTTAGAGTGCCTAAAGGCTGAAAATGAAAATGTTTATTTAAAATGAAATACTTACTTTTAGAAAAGTTAAGTAATGTTATGTGCAAGACAAATATCACTGAAGTCTGCACACTGTTAGGCTCCAAATAAATATTTTAATTATCTTTTATGACATTGCCCAAGGAAGATGTTGATCAAAATGTTGCCTTTAATGAGGATGTCCTAAAAGAGATTTAAGATATTTATTCGAAGCCTAACAGTGTGCAGACTTTTCTCCCGTGTATGTTTGCAGTAACACATTTCCCACAGCTGCATCAGTTTGTAGTGATTTTAAAAAATCTGTTTGTGGTGGTAAAACAGATTTGTACAATGAATAAATCTGTGACACATCAGAAACTCACTGAAAATAAAGTTTTAGGTGGTTAAAGTGATTTATGGAAGATTTTAAGAATCAGTTTGTTTCATGTTGTTTTTCTGGATCCTTAACAGTTTGATGCCACTTCTGCAATATATCTACATCTGTTTTAAAGCTATAATATGTAACATTTCTGCAATAGCCCACGTTTTCAACAATGGTCAAACCCAGAGCAATCCTTAATTTATTCAGTGTAATAGTGCGTTTCCTATAGGGTGGGGCAATGTCTACTTAATTGGCATATAATGATGTTCACCATTCCCACAGCTGGGAAATAACTCACAAATGGCATTTACAATTCAGCATCAGTTTAATAGAAAAAGGAGTATATTGAAAATCATACTGGCGGGATTTCTTAATACCGTAATACCTACCTACCAGGACACGGAGACATAACGTTTGTGAGTAACGTTAGTTTCTGTCCCACGTGTCAAAAACAACAACTCTGAGGGGACACACTGCCTCAAATACAGAGGGCTTTTAAAACACAGTGTTACAACCGTAGATCGGCCCAACCCTGGTTTCCTAAAAGCTGCTGGCTGCTGTAAATTATGCAAAAACACAGGATACATCAGATACATCAAAGAGTGAGGAAGGAAGTCTGTGAATGTGACTAAACATAACGTAAAATAATCACCAATTCTTCCTTTTGTTGCATTCTTATTCTACTGTCTGTAAAATAATCTATGGCCTAAACATAAAATCACATTAGCACTAAGCTACCAATATTTGCTCATAAACTGATAAACAGTCTGTGTTTACATGCAGGCTTCCTATGTTGAGCCAAACATCATCATCAAGTGTTGCCCCGGGATCAGAGGGCTTTGAAGTTTGACTTTAAATAAACCAAATTTGTGTCAGGATTAGATAATCTGCCTGCCATGTGTAATACAGCATAATATGACACAACAGAAGATTCAGATGGGATTAGACTGGATAAAGGAGGATTAATCTGCCCGCAAATACTGGGACTGGGTTTCCCAACCTGACAGTTTACGTATTCTGAGACTCTTGAGGAGGCATCTGCTTTCTTTTAATAGACCAACTCGTGACGAAAGTAGTAAGTCAC
>JAJHUR010137403.1:0-15381 GCA_027495735.1 Lutjanus campechanus | reverse complement strand
GTTGAGCTGCCACACAGCTGTCTGATTTACAGGAAAAGTGGTTAGTAATCCAGTTTGAACTGAAATGGCTGATCTCCAGACAGATGGATGCATAAATATCTGCAGAAATCAGCCAATAGGAACACGTCATATCTCTGTGACATACAGAGGTGCAGAGTTCTGTGATAATAACCTAAGGTAATATCATTTACAGCTGACAGGACTCATGAGTGTGATGGGTTGGACAACCTCTAGTTCTCAGCATGGTCAGAGATGTAAGAGTCTTCTGGTTGGTCTTCAGAGCTGCACAAAGACAGATGTGGTCATCTGTACTGAGAGGCTCAGCTTACACATGTGGTCCAGGACTGTAACTCTGAGACACAATCAAGACAAGCGAAAGCGAGTCATGAAGCTGTGAGAGGTGAAACAGCAGCACTTCAATGATACTGACTGCCTCAGGACACATGAACATGACACATTGAAAACTGCTTATTGACAAACTGAGGTGATAGGCTCCTTTAAAGTAAGCTTATAATAAGCTTTATATTGTCTTCATATGTGTCATTCTCTTGAAAGCCATGGAGGAAAAAAACTCAAAGTAGTATCACATATCTAAAATCTATGTGATAATTATCTTGTCCATGGAAAGTTCCATGACTGGAATTAATAAACTCCTATAATCATCACCTAATTAACTGTGTATGCAGTCAGACTCATGTTCATATTGAAGCTCTTGTACTTCATTGGCAGTATAGTGACTCTTTACTAAAAGTGTTGCAAAGAGCATTAATACATGGTTAATTATGGTCAAGTAATGCTTATTTGGCAATAATACCTGATTAATTAAGTAATGCTTATGTAACAAAAATATAGATTTTATCTATAATAAAGGACAAGCAAACCTCTACATGGACCATGGATTTTGTCCACTGATCTCATCCAAAAATAGATAATTGAAGAATGGATGATTATTACCCTTAAATTAATATTTATAAAAACATTTTTCTCTTAATGAAATGGTTCAGCTGTGAACTTCATGATATAATTGTTAATGAACATTTTTATCAACCATATACTCATACTAGTATCCTAGCCACACATAAACCTTTAATCATTGTTAAATATTTGCTACTTAGTGCATAAATTAACCCTTAGTAATGCTTATTACAATATTAACTAATGTTGATAGCATCTTTATAAACTATTAAATAATGTATGAATTAATACCAAAAGATTGCTAGACACATCAGTTAACTATTAGTTTGCTGTTAGTTAATGCTTGTTATGTATGAACTAATGTTAATAGTATCTTTATAAACTATTAAATAATGTACAGTATGAATCAATATCATAGTGTAAAATGAACACCATTAGTAAATGATTACTAGACACATTAGTTAACTATTAATTAACTGTTAGTTAATGCTTATTACTGCATTATTAATGTTAATTAATGGACTCTTACCATTTATTGTTACCGGCAGTACTAATGGAAGCCCACATTCAGCTCACTGATATCTACTCATATTAGTAAGACAAAGTGAGGCCAGAAACACCTTCAGGGAGCCAAGCTGTGCTTAATAACCTGCATGATGTCAACCCACTGAATTCATCAGTGATCACATGTACAAAGGTACTAATGCTGAATCAAACACAACCAGCTTTCAGGTGAATAGTCGACACCACAGTGGATAAACTGGGGGTTATGAATATAACCAATGTTCCCTGAGGGAGGGAAACGAGGTACAACACATAAGTATGGGGAATTGCATCGTCACGAGACCAACCTGAAGAAACTTTATCAACACGCCTGTCAAGGCCAATGAGACTGAAGCAGGCAGGGGAAGCCCCAGCTTCCCCTTGGGGAATAAAACGCCCTGCTCAGTCTCATTCTCTCAATCTAAAACTGCACTTCACCCAGAAAAAGGTGATGAGGGGCCAACCTGTGTTGTACCTCGTTTCCCTCCCTCAGGGAACATTGGTTATATTCATAACCCCCAGTTCCCTTTCGGTCGGTAAACTCGGTACTTGCAGCTAGACTGAGAGGTTCCGGCCCTGGCACAGCAGTATCTGCAATGTAGCCACATTACTTCCCTGCCGAGAGCACAGTCTGAGTGACATCTTCTGCTGTCACATCCAGGCAGTAAAATTTCATCAACGTATGAGGAGAGGCCCAGCTCGCGGCAGAGCAGACATCCTCCTCTGAAGCTCCTTTAAAGAGAGCCCAAGACGCAGCGATGCCTCTGGTGGAGTGGGCGCGCACTCCGCCGGGCATTTGCGCGTCCTTACATGTGTAAGCACAGGAAATCGCCTCCACCACCCAATGAGAAAGGCGTTGTTTGAACAGCGCTTTCCCTTAACTGGGTTGGCAAAGCAGACGAACAGTCGATTGGTCCGCCGCATCTCCTGTGTGCGGTTAGTAAATATGCGCAGCGTGCGCACAGGACATAGGTTATGCAAGTGCTGTTGTTCGGTAGATGCTAACGGGGGCGGTGAGAAAGATGACAGCTCACAAGTCATTGCTTTATATGACAAAGCCGGCACCTAAGGGATGTATGCGGGATTAGGGCGCAACATCACTTTAGAGTCATCACATGCAAACGATGGGTGAACAGAAAGCACAATACGTTTCGCTGAACATAGGGATAACAAGAAAGCTGTCTTATATGAGAGCATATCGATACCCACAGACTGTAATGGTTCGAAGGGAGCCCCGCACAGCGCCTCGGGGACCAGCTTAAGGTCCCACTGAGAAACCATAGGTCTGCGCACGGGCCTTTTCCTCCAAACGCCCTTCATAAAGCGCACCACCAAAGGGTGAGAACCAGGGGATTTCCCCTGAAAACTCACATGACAGGCAGAGATGGCTGACAGATAAAATTTTATAGTGGAAAAGGAAAGGCCTCTTTCCAGTAAATCCTGAAGGAAAGTCAGAATATCAACCACAGAGCTCTGAAAAGGAAGCACGCTCCTTTCCTCCTTCAAACATACGCCACTTAAGCGTATACAGCCCCTGCGTCGATGCTGCTCTGGCGCTTTATATAGTGTCAATCACGTTATCAGGTAGCCCTGTGGCTATCAGTTTTTCCCTCTCAGGGGACAGGCCCACAGGTCCCGAATTTCCGGCTGCGGGTGCCAGATCTGCCCTTGAGCCTGAGACAGCAGGTCCCTGCACACAGGAAGGCACATTGATATACCATGTCCTCTCTTCCACCGTCCACGTCCCGTTCACATGAGCATTCCTGCAAATGCCTCCCCAGCCCCATTTGGGGGCGTCTGTCGTGACCAGGACATGGGAGAGGACCCAGCCCAGCAGAGCCCCCACACTCAGACGAAGTGAATCTCTCCGTGGGAGCAATGCGCTCATGCATGACTGAGTGACCCGCACCCTCTTGTCTCTGCGGGGGGGCACCTGTCTGGCACACACCCACCGTTGGAATTTTCTCATCATTAACAAGCCCAAAGGCAGCGCTGCAGTTATCAAAGCCATCAGTCCCAGGAGCTGCTGGCACTGGCAGAGACGAACGATGTGATGCAGCTGAAACAGCGACAGACACCTGTTGAAAACGGCTATTCTCCGTGATGATAAATGAGCTCGATTCTCCACAGAGTCCATTTCCAGACCCAGAAAGCAAACTTTCTGACTGGGCATGAGAGAGCTTTTCTCTCAATTTATGACAAAACCCAGAGATTGCAGGTGCGTCATGAGTTTGGATGTGTGGGTATGGGCCTGATGAGCTGAGTTCCGCTAGAATGAGCCCAGATAATCGAGGGCTCGTATCCCCTCGCCTCTGATCAGTGCCAGCGCTGCTTCCAAGCACTTTGTGAAAGTGCGAGGCACAAGAGATAGGCCGAACGGCAGTACTTGGTATTTGTACGCTGTGCCCTTGTAAGCAAAACGTAGGAATTGTCTGTGTTTCGGTAGCATTGATATGTGAAAATAGGCGTCCTTTAGGTCCACTGTGGTGCACCAATCCCCCGGACGCACTGATTGCATTATTTGGCGCAAGGTCAGCATCCTGAACTTGAATTCAATTCTCATGTATTTGTTTAACACTCTCAGATCCAAGATGGGACGGAGACCTCCGTCTCTTTTTGGAATGACAAAGTAGCAGCTGAGCTTCGTGCGAAGGAACAATCCTTATTGCCTGTTTCTGCAGAACAGAGTGTATCTCCTCCCTTAACACCAGGGCAGAGGAAGGCTGCACCTTTGACATGACTATGCCTCTGAATAGCGGAGGGTGCCTCTTGAATTGGAGCCTGTAGCCGTGAACTACAGTTCCCATGAACCATTGGGACAGCGCGCATGCACGCCAAGAGGCCTCCATTTTGGCAAGCCTGCCAAGCATCACCACTTATGTCCGCAATTTGGGGTCTCTGAATAGGGCGAGAACAGCCCTTTATTGACAGACAATAAACATTGTGAACAACTGAACATGTCATTTTGTTTATTAATATTTTCCTTTTGTGGCAACGGTAACAGGTTTTAACAACATTCGTCTCTGATAGGGGAATGTGTGTGGTGGGGTTTGAACATGTGTGGGGTTTCTTTAACACCGGGGCATACTGAACCTGAGGTAGCTCTCGGTTTAGCCCTGTGGGTCGAGAGTCCCTGTATAAAGGGGAGACAGCAAGCATCACCAGCTCGTCTGTCCCCCCTGTTGTCCCTATGACAGTTAGGAGGATGTCTGTCACCTCCCTCCCACCGCATGAGAAGGCTTAGGTGCCGCCGCCACCATGTTTAGCCCACACGGACTGTTTCGGCTGGGGCTGGGTTCTCACCTCGGGTGTGGCTGATGGCTGTCGGTGAGAGAAATCCTCCAATGAGGGTCTCTTCTGAGCACGCCGAGAGAGAGACTGGGAGTGAGGACGTGCACGCCTCTGGTCGCTGGGAGGCTTCGGCTGAGTGTATGCACGCCGGGGCATACTCATCCGTAATGCCTCCTCCTGCTTCTTCCTCTGGTCACAGCGGGTTTGAATCTTATCGAGAGCCTGTCCGAACAGCCCGGAGGGTTCTATGGCCTGGTGGAGGAACTTGGAGCGCTGCGCCTCAGGGAGCTCGGTCAGAGTGAGACACAGGTGATGCTGAGCGACGACAGTGTCGGCCATGCCCTTTCCCAGAGCCACCGCTGCCGTGCTGGAAAGCCTCAAAATGAAATCGGCCGTCCTGTGTACCTCATCCAGTAGCCCGGCCACACTCTCCTTCTTTGCAAGTGCCTCGTCCAGATCCCACAGCTTCTCCGCTTGGTACACCTGTAGCATGGAGGCCGTAATACGCGCACGGGCAGTGAGCCCCTGGGCGTGGTAAATTTTCTCCAGCTGGGAGGCAGAAAATCTGCACTGTCTGCTGGGGAGAGTGGGCCTGCCAGTCGCTGTGGACTTTGGCGCCAGGTGCCTGGCCAGTGTTTCATCCATTGGGGGGGATGTTGGTTAATCCCACGGCCCCCATCCCTTTCAGATCTAGAAACTGAGAGAAAGGCAGGGAGAGCAGAGCCTTGGGGGACGCCCAGGACTGTGACAGCTCCATGTGAAGTCGGTGAAGACCAGCAGCTCGTGCCTCTCCATTGCTGGTTATTACGGGAGAAAGTAGTTGCCTGCGAGCCGGGTCTGCTGCTGGCGAGGAGGAGGGGCGGGCCACGGCACCTCAAAGCGTTCATATCTGTGGGGGACTCGGCAGCTTCGGACAGCATGGGGTCATCCCGAGCAGCCGGGCTTCCTAATACTTTCATCAGGAAAGCCACGCATCTCTCCAGAGTCGATTTTCGGAGTCGGCGACAGTGCGCACAGTACTCTGGGTTAGCAAGTGCTGCCTTGGCGTGCAACATGCTGAGACAGACAGGGCACACCTCATGCGTGTCTGTCTCCGATAGGGAGTATCCACAGGCGCTCGAGGATTAGGCTTTCTAGACACGCTAGCTCGGCTAGACGCGCTAGGTGGGCCTCTCTTCTTTTCCGGAGCCATTCCAGTCTCGGGTCAGCGTAGCTAAATGGGCGAGAGTGGTGTGGTGGAGCGTATTAGTTATTAGTATTAGTTAGCACGGCTAAACTAATACACCGTTAGCACGGCTAAACGGTTAGGTGTTTAAAACCAGTTAGCAAGCTAAACTAGCAAACGAACCTTGCTAATGACGCCCTGGGTAGGGAGCTAGCTCACCTCCTAGAGGACAGTTAAATCGTTTGGAAAAGTCAGGTATGCGAGGTGAAGTGCAAAAAGATTGAGGGAATGAGACTGAGCAGGGCGTTTTATTCTCCAAGGGGAAGGCGGGGCTTCCCCTGCCTGCTTCAGTCTCATTGGCCTTGACAGGCGTGTTGATAAAGTTTCTTCAGGTTGGTCTCGTGAGGACGCAATTCCCCATACTTATGTGTTGTACCGAGTTTACCGACCGAAAGGGAACTGGTCCTGTTGTACTGTGTTGAGTGCTGTTAAAGCACAAAGCTCATTCACAGTTGAAGTTTTTGTTGTCATGAGATGTCATTACTTGTCCCTCAGTGTGACATCACAACTGGAGAAAAAAAAGGTTAGAAAAATATCACATTTTGGAGAAAAAGTAAAATCAACAAAGTAAAAAAATATGATCAAAACACATCAAAGACTGAGTAAAGTGTCTTTTAAAAGTAAAGTAAAATTGAGATAAGATTTTAAGAATAGATTTATAAGATATTAAGATTATTTAAAACATGACTGAACAAACTTTATGATGTGCTGCTCAGAACTTAAATTAATATCCAACCAAATGCCAAGATTTTGTGCAGCAGGCTTGATGTTCACACAGAGAAGCAGGGATGTAGTTAAGTTAGTAACAGCAGAAGGTGATTTGAAGAGCTGCCTGAACATGAAATACACCAGAGACAATAAAAGACTTTGAGTCAGTGTGGACTTTTACATTTGATAAACTTGAAACACATCTTTTGAAAGCCATAAAAAAGAGATAATAGATAAAAGATCCTTGCATTGATGTAAAGACAGACAATAAAGGGGACCTTGTGTATGAGATGTTGAGGGTCAGGGTAACAAAATGTCAGTTTTGTCAGTCTAGACTTTAGCTGCTGGCTGGATCATTCAGGGGGTCAATCTGGATTGAGCAGGTTTTCCATCTGAAGTTATAGGTTGTGAGATTGGTCAGAAGTGGTCCTCTGGGTGGAGTCAAACAGCCACCAACTAAAACAGAGACATCTGTCAGGTCTCATTCAGCTGTGTGATACTTCTGCTCCTCAGCTTTAATGATGAATTAACAGTCAGGAGCCAAGTGAACATAAGGCACACACACCATTACTGTAGCAAAGAGGCCTCACACACACTCAGAGTGGTTCAATAAAATATGAATCATAAGACTACTGACAACAATTCTGATAAAGAAACTGAAGCATTTTTTAAAATAAATCATCTCCTTCTAAAGTCTACTGGAAACTGCTACATGGCAAAACCCAGCAATGTTTCCTATGAACTGTTGTGATTAAAATGACATTTTAAGGCTTAGTATAAGCTTGATTACCAAGAGCTGCATGTTGGGCAGTCTGAGTAGTTAGCTTAATGAGCCAGTAATGATGATCATGTTTTAGTTAGCCCAACCTGTCACAAGAAAATAAAGTTAGTTCAAGAAAATGATTTGCAAAAGTCTGACAGCCATGTAACATTTTTTGTTTATCTAAATCATCTCACATGAACAATTTAAAGCTTTTATTTTTACATTGGACTAATATCTATTTTGCTTTTTATAGAATCATATTATAACATTTTATTTTCCTGCAGTACATAATAGGGCAGCAACCAACTATTATTTTTATTTTCAATGAATCCATTAATTATATTTCGCAAGGTTGAGCAGTTGCTTCCCAAAGTCTAATATGACGTCCTCAAATGTCTTGTTTTGTCCACAACTCAAAAATATTCATTTAGGAGTAAAGAAACCAGAAAATATTCACATTTAAGAAGCTGAAATCAGGGAATTCTGAACTTTTTTTCTTGAAAATTGATTCAGACTGATAAGTCGATCATTAAAAACACTGGCATTGGCGATTAATTTAATAAATAAGTTGTAGTTAAACAGAAAACATCAAACATGATTGTCAAAACTGACGCTCTCTGCTCATATTGCTGCTGTCCCTTTAAGCAGTCAGTGTGGCTGTGATTGGACTGATGAGTGTGTGTGTTTCAGTCTGAGTGTGTGATGCTCCAGTGGGGCTCCGGCTCAGCAGGTAACTCCAATACACACACACACACACACACACACACACACACACTCACACGCCTAGTCAGGCTGCACAGTCCAGCAGCATGCAGTGTGTGTTCACACACTGACCTGCACACACTCATCTCACTGTGAGCAGTAGAGACAGCATGAGTACAGTGTCTGAGCCTCTGGTTGGCAGCAGCAGCAGGTCTCTGTCTGCAGCCAAGAGACACAAAAGTATCAGGAAGAACTCCAGGAGGATTTATTCAGCGTTCCAGGACCACCAGCAGGGGTGAGTGTCACTTCTTTCATTTGCATCGATCACTCTTTTATCAGGATTACTGAGAAGCCTCTCTGCTTTTGTCTCCGTCTGTCACCCTCAGTCTCTCGCTCTTTATGTCTGTCATCTTTCAGAGCCTTAAATGACATCCTGGACGTTACACAATTAGTCTTTACGTAAATCTAATCATGTGGGAAAACTACAAAGAGTTCTCTGTATTTACTGCCATCCACTCTGACCTGCTGGTCACTTTAATCTGAGCTCATTAATCACAAGTGGTCATCAAAGTCTGTCAACAAAAAAATATGATACGTATATATATTTTGTGTGATCAATCATTTATTGATGTAATGCAAAAAACAAAATTGTTGATCACTAAGCACAAAGAAACATCTCTTTCTAGAACAAGAGAATGAAAAAAGGTTAAATGAATAAAATAATAACTCAACCTACATTTATGCAAAAACTACAGAAAATGGGGGGAAAGACCAGAGTGAAGATACACACTTGTAATAAACAAAAAAAAGAGGAAAACGGAGCCCCAGTGTAAATGCACAAACAGACAAAACAATGATAATAAATAAATTGTTAACACTTTCCTTTATCAACCACTGGTAACATTAATGATCAATTCATTGATTTTTATTTTGAAATTTTTATTTCTTCCTCACTCAAATCTTCGTTTCCACAGCAACATGTTGCAGGTTCTCTGACAGCCTAACAAACATATACAGACATAAAGGCCTGCATATGAAACACATTTTACTTGATTGATCAAATTCTTAACGACTGATCAATCATCAATGAATCATTATGATTTCCAGTTTTGAATGAAATGTTTGCTGTAAAGACAGAAATGTTCTGTATCTGCAGAGCGAAGGTTTCATTTTGACAACAACAACAACTTGGTGATAATGAAGACAGATCATATTTTATAAATCCATTGGCTGGAAATATTGCTTGGATATGAAAATGTGGGCAAAAAGTAAATCCATGTTTCTCTGTTGGAGCTGGTGATGTGCTTGAATTGTGACTGATGTATCATTTATTTGAAGCTGGAACTCTTTTCTTGTGCCTCAGAAGTATGATTTTCCTTCCTTTCTCTCTTTGTTTAGGGCTGCAACTAGTGATTATTTTCATTATTGATTAATCTGTTGATTATTTTGTCGATTAATCGATTAGTTGTTTGGCCCATAAAATGCCAGAGAACTGTCATAAAACCATGAAAAATGTTGATCAGTAGGTGATGTCCTCAGAAGTCCACATCTCAAAGATTTCAGTTGGGTGAACTAAAGAAACCAGAAAATATTCACATTTGAACTAAAAAATAAATTTTTTAAAAATGACTCAAAATGATTAATTTAATAGTTGATCAGAATTCTTTGTTATGTTTATTGATTTTCCAAAGCAAAGCAACACTATACACTTTCAGGGGCAACTCACCTCCAAGAAAAAAACAAAACAAAACAATAACAACAACAACAAACACAAAACAACTTGGCTCACAGACACAGATATCAATAAGGGAAAATGCTTTTACATAATGCAATAATAATGCAATGCAGCATTTCCTGTCTTACAATATACCAAAACTTCTGTATTTTCCATCAAAACCACAGGCAGAGGAGAGAAGTCAGCATTAAAGTTCTGCTGTTGAGAAGAGAATATATGAGCTCTGTGTAAAATCTTTAGTTGAACAGCTTTTATTCTGTTACAGATCCTTAAGGTCTTTATTTAATAATCGATGAATCCCTGCAGCTCCATTTAAAATAACATCAGTTAGGTCAGTCAAACAGCATCTTCTACTACGACTGGAAATTTATACAGCATTTTTATACAAGAAGATGCTGACAACACAACTGAAGAAGAGTACAAGATACAGTTGTTATTTTTGTAAAGGTAAAATAAACACAAGTAATTTATGACTAAGTCATTTATTTTTAAAATGCTGCACAGGATTTATTAAACCCCAGTGAAGATACATCAGATGTAAGGTGGGGAAATGTCATTTTTGTCAGCTTTGTGAGAAGTAAAAAGGTTTTTGCACGTTTTGCTCCTTCTTTTCTTTTTGATTTGATTTGACGTCCGACTCTCACAGGTTTACAAGACACCAACAAGTACAGTTGCAGTGTTCAAACATGACATTACTTTGAAGATGACAGGTTATTTTACAGCTTGGTTTTAATAATGACAATGCTAGGGGGTGTAGCTACAGATAAAAAATATAAAGAAAATGTAAATAAATATTATATCTGTACATAAATGAGAATAGGTTTTCAAGTAATGGAGAGACTTCACAAGCAATACATAGTGTGAGTTCACTCCCCAATAACTTCTACCTCCAAACACTGAGGATTCACTGCAGTGGTGGAAAGAGGACTGAAAGTCTGTACTCAAGTACAAGTACTGTTATACTGCTAAAATATTACTCACTTACAAGTAAAAGTACGGGTCTTACAAATAAGTAAAACTACAAACTACTAAATAAACTACTCAGAGTATTAGTTACTTTCAACTGTGCCACAGTCACTTCTCCAAATTAGGGCTGCCAGTTTTGTGCATTTTCCTTTACAATTTACAATTTATGTCTGTTTTTTTGGATTGTTTGTTTTTTGGGGGGGCATTTTCTAATTGGTTAAATTAATCCATTAATGATTAATCTTTAACATCCTTACTCCAGATGTGCTGCCACAGGATTTTGTTTTGTTTTTTGTCTGTCTGTCTGTTTTCATCGGTCTGTTTGTGATCAGATCATCTTATTGGTGACTAAAATGCAGATGAAAGGTTTGGATATTAATTCAACGTGTACTCAGTACTCAACTGTGTTACTTTAAAAGTAACTAAGTAGATTACATGGTGTAATGAATACTTGAGTACAAGTAAAAGCACAGACTCGGTCAGTTTTTCTTAGATACAGATGGGGGGTTCCAAGAAAAAAAGGTTGGGAACTACTGGTGTATAAGTATGGAATCCCAGATTAGCACATCAGGACAGATCATCCCGCGTCAGCTGAGATATTTACATTGATCAGTATATGACAGCACTGTTGCACCAAAATGAACTTCTCTCCAGTGATATTTGTTGAGTGTAATCTGCAGATATTTTTCATGTTCAGCAAGCAAAACTACATCATGTTGATCTCTATTCTCTGTGCATGCATCATTTTGTATCTCTGAACACTCAGTTTTGTTCATCAGGCACTACAAGACATGACGGTTGGAATTCTCATGATGAAATACTGTAGTATTGATCAGCACTATCGGCAGTTAGGAAATGCATTACTATTCACCAGAGGTTCCACGTTCCCTGTGTGCATTGTTTCTCTCTTCATCTGAATTTTTCACAGAATAAAAATCAGCCATTTGAGGATGTTGTTGATTAATAAATGAATAAACTATTTTTTTTAAAATAAGTAAGTAAGGGAGAACATGAAAGCAGTTAAAGTTCCACATGTCAGGATCCTCTCAATGCATCTCACATTTTTTTCTCTTGTATAAACACACTGTTGTGTTTAATTATACACATGTTGAGGATGAGTGTGTAAATATTTTCACAGAGGAGAGGGTTACATTTTCTTTCAACCTTTCTTGTGAGATTTATTCTAAAAAAGTTACATCATAAAGCTTTTGTGTGCACACGAGTCATAAAGGTGCATTTTTCCATAGTGCAGATGATAAAAGTCCTCTGTGTCAGCTCTTTATTTCCTTCATTAATATTCATTAACTCTGTGGTTCCCAAGCTGGGAGGTGGGGCCCCCTGGGGGAGCACAGAGCCACTGAGGGGGACTTTAAAGGGACAGTTCACCCCAAAATACTTATTTTTCCTCTGTCCTGTAGTGCTATTTATCCATCTGTTTTGGTGTGAGTTGCAGAATTTTGGAGATATCAGCTGTAGAGATGTCTGCCTTCTCTCCAGTAAAACGGAACCAGATGGCACTAGTCCAGTGGTGCTCAAAGCCCAGAAAATACATTTGAGAAGCTCAAAAGTGACGTCTCTTTCCAGAAATCATGATCTGGTTACTTAAAATGATCCACAGACCTTGTTATGAGCAGTTTCATGTAGGAACTTCTCTCTTTCTGCTGTAAAATCCACCAGAACTACTTTCTTTTCTGCTAGAAAGAAAGTATTTCTGTGAAACTGGTGACAAGATTATCTCGAGTAATCAGGTCATGATTTTTGCAAAGTGACACTGGTTTAGAATTTTTCAAATGTATTTTTTGGCTCTTTGAGCATCACAAGCGCAATGCCAGTTAGTTCCATTATAGTGGAGAGAAGGCAGACATCTCTACGGCCGATACCTCTAAAACTCTGCAACTCACACCAAAACTATCTAGATGGATAAACAGAGCTACAGGCCAGTTAATTAGGTATTAAATAGGATTTTGGGGTGAACTGTCCCTTAATCTTTTATATCTGTGCATACATCATTTTGTATCTCTAAACACTCAGTTTTGTTCATGAGGCTGTACTCGACATGACAGTTGGAATTCACATGATGAAATATGCAGTAAACAGTATTGATCAGAACTATCGGCAGTAAGGAAACGCATTACCATTCATCAGAGGGTCCATGTTCCCTGTGTTTGCTTCATTTCTCAATTCATTTGAATTTTTGACACAATAAAACTCAGCCACTACTTTTATTTCATACATAAAGTACAAGTGAGGGGAGAAAATGCAAAGTTGAAATGACAAAACAACTTCCACTGGGACATGCAGGCTTCGAGCTATGAGTTTCTGCTCGACTTTGTATCAAATTAGACAAAAATTAGAAATATGTTCTTTATTAGAAAGTTGTTATACCCTAATTAGAGAGCCGTCACATAACAGGAAACTAATAAGATGTAACAAGCAGTACTTTGTATCAAATACAGACAAATACTACAAATAATATTTTCTTTATTAGACAGCATTAAACTCTTTGTTAGACAATTTTAGACTTTATTAGAGAGTAATTAGATAATTGATCCCTAATTATCCTCTAATAAAGTCTAATAAGGTTCTAACATAATAAAGTTTAATAAGGTTCTAACAGTGGGAAACAATACACTTAAATTTACAGTAGAGTTCTATTGTAATGTAAGAAAGTCTAACAAGGGTCTGATCTATCTAATAAAGAACATATATTATTTTTAGTCTTTGTTTAATTTGATACAAAGTACGGCTTATTATGACCTGTTCTGTAAAAATAAAGTGCTGACCAAAACTGCAGATCTCTGCTTGCTGCATCTGCAGTTGTGGTGGCATTGCAGAAGGTGCTTCACCATATGTTGCCTGGCAGAAATCTGCACTCTACGCAGTGCACTCTTCTAGTTTGAAATGTTATTATCAAGTTTGAAATGTTTTTGATATCTGATATTTAATCTCGTATAATGTATCATCTAGTTTCATTTAGCTTTCTTTTTTAGAAACGGAATCATAATGTTAACACCAGTATTATTTTCCTGCAGTGCCTGAGACGACACTCTTTATTTTTTCTGTATTACGATGCAACAGCCCGAGCCGTGTCTCATTGTGCCCCTGTGTCTCATCCTGCAGCTCCTCAGATGATGAAGATAAAGAGGATGAGCGGGTGGACAGCAACGACCCAGAGGAGATGTTCCAGAACATTCAGTACCAGAAAGAGATCATCGCCAACATCCGGACCAGACCCTGGCCGATGAGACGCAAGCTGAAAGTCCTCAAGTACCCCACTGTTTGTTTGTTTGTTCTTTCTCTCCTCTTCTGCTCTTAACTGCACACAGAGACACACAAATACACACACCCTTTATATATGAGAAAGGTTACTTTTCTTAATTAAAGTGCTCTGGAAATAAAAATGTCACTGACTTTAAATTGCCAAAACCTCAGCAGCTCACCCACCAAACTGTCAGGAGGCAGACACGATGACTGTATATAATGTTGTGTTACTGAAATACATCAACCAAACCATCACTAACTCTCACAGCGACCCTGTCTCCTAAAAATGTAAACTTCTCTGTTAAATGTCCAATACGTTATAGTTTTCTGACAGCATGACAAGTTACCTTTTGGAGATACACGTTCCACACAGGACAGCAACATTACAAACATATGATAATCTTATAGACCATGATGCATTGCTGTAGATTAAACTAGCCAACAGTATATAAAGTACAGTTAAAATTAAACATCTACAGCAGAAATATTGATCAAAAAACATCAGATATATTGAAACACTGTGAGCAGTCAGCATTTTTATGCATGAGTATTTTACTTGTTATACTTTAAGTATTTTTTGCTGATAATACTCACAGAAAGGTTTTGAATGCAGGACTGAATTGTGGAGTTAGATCGTTAAACTGTTGTTAACTATTTCTGTGTTCAGGATTTTGTTCAGGCTCTGGCACATCACATGACGGTGATGTGCTGGAGCCATGGTCCCCTAACACTATATAAGCCCCACGTACCGACACCTGAATGACACCGCCTCCCCCTCCCCTCACCCTCACTAACAGTCAGTTACAAACATATCCTCAGCTCACTTCAGTTCCAACAACCTGACACAGAAGAAGAAAAAATACCATCCTGTCACCGTCTCTGGGGTCTCAAACATGTCTGGACAATAAAGCTGCTTAATGGAGCGTCCATGTTTCAGGTTGTTTTCAGGTCGTAGTGGTGTTTGACACTGAGACAGGAGAGTGGACACACCCCCAGTGTTTCACAGCAGAGAAAACTGATCTTTTTTTTCCTGATTTTGTGACCAATTTTATATATTTATAGTGATTTTTTTTATCAGTCAAATTTGTCTGGGTGGTTAATAACATGTTTCTGCTGTGTGACAAACATTTATTGTTGCTTTACATGACATTTAAGTAAAAGCTGCGACACTGGTCCCGCATGTGGTTTGCTTTCTAAAGACACCTAAGGCACATTGATTAAGGAAATATTCATTTCGGTTAAATACTGTCTGCTTTTCCAATTTTAAACCAA
>JAJHUR010137402.1:0-10779 GCA_027495735.1 Lutjanus campechanus | reverse complement strand
TCTGAGAGTGGCTTGTTGGGATTTAAGTCGAGCGCAGGTCAGGAGGGATTTAGATCAAGAGGATATAAGTATTGTCATGTGTCTTCAAGTGTTTTGTGCTTAAAGTGGACTTTGTATTGAAAGGATTTATAGAGGACCTGACTGAAGATGATTGTAGTTTCACCAAGCATCCTCATTTTGTCAGTTTTTTTTTAATTTATTTATTTAAATTGAAGCTACTTTTCAGAGAGACTGAAAATCAGATCAGCCACTGGCCAGCTTAATCCAGTTTGGTTTCCTAAGTTTCATATAATTAAATAATGTCTAACTTATTTGCATCCTAAATATTTTACTGCATTATTAGGCTCGTACAGAATCTTTTTCCCCGTCAGTGATCTCTGTTTAAAATGGATGAGTCCTGTAAAATGCAGTGCTGTTCACTGGAAAAATTGAAGTGTAAAAAAAAAACCCAACATTGAAAAGTCTGTCTGTCCGTCTGGTGAAGGAACCTTGAAAACAGACAAAACAAGAAGTGATGCAGCTGAGTGCTGAGATACTGCAGCACAGGCTGGATTAGGAATTTTATCGACTTCATACCAATGTCCTTTATCACGTCTCGACCGATGCACACCTGACAAACCCTGACACAAACCCTTTGCCAGAAGATAACGGTAATAGCTCTGAAGCTACTTATTATTATTTTTGCTTGAGGGTATATTTGCTGAAGCAAAAGAAAAATCAGACAAAACACACATGAACAGATGCCTACAGGCACTGTTTCAATAATGTAATCTTTGACGGTTCTAAGCACACAGCAAGCCTATCTGTGCTCTGTGTGTGTGTGTAGGTGTGTGTATGTATTTCATTATCAAATGGACAACATGAGAGTTTTACAAATGGATCTGTTTAACGAGAGGAAAAGGAATATGTATCTGCTGTATCTACTGCTGCCAGTAATGACGGTTTTCATTATCAGAGTACTTTTCCTCGTAATCTTCAGGTTTATAAAATGTCAGCAAATACTGAAAAATGTCCATCACAAGTTCCCAAAGCCTGTGATCATATCTTTAAAGGAATAGTTCAGCATTTTGAAAAATGTGCTTCTCTCCTTTCCTGCTGAGAGTTAGATGAGAAGATTGATACCACTCTCTTACAGTAGCTATATGTCTGAAGTCTTATCATTGCCATGACGTTGCCAGGCAACCAGCAGAGACTCCAAGAGCATACCTGCCAACCATCACTCCCCCCCCCCCCAGGATTCTCTTCTTCTTCTCTCCCATTCCCATCCTGTTCATATAATTTCCCATAAACTACATTTCTGTCTGGTAAGGCAAGTGGCGATGTGTAGAACATCAGCTGTAACAATGAATGATGAGAAATCATCAACAAGAGGACAGACGAGGCTAAAAGTTTGTGCAAGTACAGTATCTCACCAACTGGGAAGAAGCTTACTCGCACATAATGAAGAGCAGTGTTGGTCAAAGTCATGATTTTGGTCAAATACAGTATATTACACAAATTTTAGTGAATCACACGGAGGGAAAGGGGATATGAGCCAACATGACAAATCTACCAAGCATGAGCGTGCTCAAGTCACTTAATGTAGGAACTAGTTAAGCCAATTCTTGTTGAGGTGATGTTTTAAAGGAAGTGGCTGCCTAGTTGTGATTTAGTAAGGGTAAGGGAGGTGGGACAGCCTGGGACAGAGCACCAGAAAACACCAGTATTTCTATACATTAAACAAACATGATAGAACATGTTAATCAGTCAGCTTTAGAGGTGCTGGTAGGTGGATCTTGTTCCCCCTGTTTTCAGTCTTTATGCTAAGCTAAGCTAACCTGCTGCTGGCTGGAGCTTCATGTTGTGAGCACGGATGTGAAAGTGGTATTGTAAGTCCCACCTTTTTTGCTCTGTGCTCCAATAACAGTTGAGCAAGCTTATTACCATGGTCGGCTCATTTTCCCGTAAAAGACAAAAAGCTAGCGAATTAGCGACTTATTATTGATGTACATTAGCTAGCTAGCTAGCATTTTGCTAACATTATTAACTTTAGATGTGAATAAACATGGCTTTTACAAGTCCTCCCCTCAACATCTTTTAAACATCTTCAAAATTTGGTTTTCTTTTCAACTTAGAAAAGGAGGAAGTTGGCGGAGGTACCAAGTTTGCTCCACTGGAACACAGAGCAAAAAAGGGGCAAGACTTAGTGTATTTTCCAAAATGCTGCACTGCTCCTTTAAATGTTTTGTCTGACCAGCAGTCCAAAATCCAAAGATATTCAGCACACCTTCAGAGAAGACTAGATATATTTGCGAAGCTGAAAACTGTGATTGTCTTTGCTTGTAAGAAATCAAAATTGCTTCCTGTGTAATTGTCTCTTGATCGACTAATTGGTTTCAGCTCCATTTGTTTCATTATAATAAAAGAGTCTAATCTTTAGGAGGCAGTTTATCATAAAAAGTGCTCAAACTCTCACACAGCTGGAACTGAAGAAGTTTTCCGACTCGCCACAGCCTCTCTTTCTCCCTTTTCCTCTCGCTCAGCTACATCTGTCGCAACATCAGCTCGTCAATATATATATTTATGTATGTGTGTGTTCCGTCGTTCTCCTTTACCCAACTTACTTTGTCACTTTCCTTTTACAATTACAGGCACGTATTCGCTCACCTCCACACTCTTAAAACACACTCACAGTGTCTCCAGCTCGGAGGTGGAGCACCTCCTTGTATTGCCTGTGGGGCTGCAGATGTCTATTGCTCTTGTCTGTTTGCCTCCATCTCTCCTCCCCTCGGTTCATTTGTCCATCCCTTTCTTTCGTTCCTTCTTTCTTACTCCTCCTGTCACTCTCTCCATCATCCTGTCTGCTCCCCCCTCTCCACTTTCATCTCATCTCCTCCTTCATCGCCCCCTCCCACCTTCCCTCTTTTCGATTACACTTCCTTTATGTATCCCTAATCTTTCTATCGCTTCTCCACCCCTCCTCCCCCTCCCTGAGTCTCTCGTTATCGCTCCTCTCGCCTGTCTCCTCCTCTCCTGACAGGTACCATTCTTCACTCTGCTCCTGCCTCTGCCGGCTAGCATTATAGAGTGTGTGTGTGTGTGTGTGTGTGTGTGTTGTATTTGCCTCTCACACACACTCACAGATGCACACACACTGTTCTGGACGATATAATCCTTTGCCCATTAGGGGAGTTCAGGTTTAGATAGAGTTGCATTTCAAGCAAAGTAAACAAACACATGACACACACAGGCATACAAGCACACACAAAATCACTGCCATGCTTACACACACACTCACACACTCCACAGTACTAGATTTCAGCTCCCAGAGCTGTGCGGGACTAAGTAGTGAGAGCTGTATATCAAACCAAAGTGAGAAAGATGGACAGACAGCTGAAGAAGAGCAGTGTGAGAGGAACATGGAGGTAGTATGAGTAGAGGGAGCCGGTCAGAGTGCAGAGCCGGAGGTGGACGAGGGTGGAACAGGTCTTGTGTGTCAGGTTTGATAATGTGAGCCTGCATGAGGAACCACATGAGGGTTACAGATGAGTTCAAGTGATGGTGAGAGAGACATGGGAGGATTAGAGAGCGGAGTTGCGCTGCGTGCTGAGGGAATAGGTAACATTACTGAATATAGAACAGGATTAGATGTTTTTCTCCAGTTATTCATGTGTGAATCATGTCAAAGTAAGTGGACTAAATTCGAGAGAGCAGAATGAAGAATTATGATAATTTGCTCAGTACATGAAAGAGTAACTAAACCCTCAAACCACTTTCTTCAGCTGAAATCAAAATGCATATGAGTATTTAGTTGTGCTGTTGATTGGTTCAGGTACAGATCTCGACATTTTAGTGCAGAGTATTTGAATTCTACATACTGTGTTATAAATCTGCATAGCGATTGCCCTCTACTGGTTGAAACCTAGCTTTTGCAATTAAAATTTGCTAATGGCTCATCTGGTGTAATTAATATGGCGGCAGCTTTTGTCACCAACCAACTGCCCCCAGCCTGCCCAAGCGTAAAAAAAAAGAGAAAGAAAGAAAGTAAAAGGCAAAGAAAACCACTCTATTAGCTGCTCTATTACCTGCTAATAATTAGCTCTACTCCAACACAGGTAATCTACCACACAGAAACTTTTACAGATGTTCTTGAAAGTGACTATCAGAGCTCCAGCAGAGACACAGAGAGTCTGATAGCAGCTGCTTGCGGCCGGTTAGCTTTGACTACTAGCTGTACCTGTTTCAGCAACATTGAGCGGTGATCAGTAGCCATGAGGCCACGCCCACAACAGTTGTTGTCCTGTTCACTCCCACCCCACCCCCCTTCTCAGCTCCTTACTGCTTTTTAGCATTTGTCAAAGTTATGCGGGGGTGGAGTCAGACTCACACCTGGAGTTGGAGTTACACTGAAGTTTTATGGGAACGTGATTCTTCAAAGATTATATGTGCATTCATCTGCGAAATAGATAACGACACTGGCTATCTTAATGTTCCATATATATTCAAAAGTGGTTTTGGGTTTTCCAGAAGATTGTAAAATATCTGTCCAGTATAGTATATATGATTAGAAATGATTTCATACTGTAGCTATAGAGCTCCTGTTGTAGTTAAAGACTAGCAGGATCGTGCCAAAGAGCAGTTTCGACTTACGAATGGCTCCACCACTTTTGATCCACACCGACATATCACAGGAACGACTTGATGGACTGCCACGAACTACAGATATCCACAGTCCCCCAGCAGATGATCTTATCTTGGGCCACCAGGAGGTCAGACTTTTCACTCATCCAGTCTAAAATCTCTACATCTACCTGATGGATTGGAACAAACTTTGAAACAGAAATAAATGTTCCCAGAGGACAAATCCGACCGACTTTGGGGACCGCCTAACTTTTCATCTATAACATCATCTGGTCAAAATTTCAAGCTATCCAATACTTTGTTTTATGAATGGACAGTATAATAAATAGTGGACAGAGTGTCAGTTCAGTGTGGTGGTAGTTTATCTGTAAAACTGTTGACATTCCCGTGTGTGTGTGTGTGTGTGAAAACACTGATGTTTAAACTGTTGTTCTGAAAACAGTTATTACATTCACGTAATCATGACTGCTAAAAATGCAGAACAAATTTTCAACCTCAACTTCTAACAGTTTGGTTTTCTTTACAGTGAGCATGAAAGCCCCACTAAGCTGCAGGCTCCATTAACATATTGCTCAATTTAACCAAAACACCTACTCCTTCTAAAAGATTATTCATAAACTGTTCTGAAACGAGCAAAGAATAACACAAGTTAGGGGCTGGGATAGAAATTTCAAAGCACTTGATGTTTCCTTAATCTCTGATGACATATCATGGTCATTTTACATTACAGTTACAGTAAATATATTGCAGATTTACCCTTTAAGATTTTTTTGTGCTGCTCCAAAAATGACACGCATTGCTGTTGCAGAGAGAAAAAGCAACTACATGGAACATCTGAAAAGCAGAACATCGCCTTCAAAACGTAATCATATTTTTAAGTGTGATCTGCATGTAAAAGACCAACGCGTCAACTATTGACATAATGACACTATCTTATCAGACTGAGAGGGATCAGCAGTGAGGAGCTGTGAGTCAGAGCTTCACACAGGAATGGGGTAGATCAGATTTTTCTAACCCCGCACGACCAGGATGTGATTTACCTCACTCCTCGTCTAAAAATATAGAAAAGCTCACACATCATATATAGCTCACACACTGTTGGAAATAAGATTTCCTTCTCCTTGTGTGCGTGAGGCGCCAGGAGACTTGGAGGTGGGTGATTCATCAACAGAGATTGATAATGAGAGTAACACACTTGATGTTACTGTGGATCAAGTAAAAAAAAAAAGAGAGAGAGAGAGAGAGACTTGGCAGAGGGACGGAGGAGAAGAGGGATAGGCACAGGAGGGAGGTGATTCATGAGGAAAGAGTAAAAACTCTTGGCTTTTGGTGTGAAGACAGAAGATGGTAGTTAAGCAGGTTATAGAGGGATGGAGTAAGAGGAATGGTTTCCTGAAGACAGGAAATAAAGAGAGGAGTAACAATTTTTTAACTTTGCAATAAAAAAATGAGAAAAATGGACTCTGGAGACCAAAAGACGGAGGAAACAATGGAGAGAAGAGGAGGAAAAGAGACGGGCTTAAGGTAGATGAGGAATGCACAGTCATGCTGCTTTCTTGTGTTCTGGATAGATATCTAGTAACTTGGCAGTGAGCTTTTGTTCCACCGGTATACCAAGTTAATGGCCTCTCCAGGGATTTCAACAGCTCTTTCAAATCTCTTAAGCTTTTCTGTAAACAATCGCACTCTTAAAGCAATGTATCATTATCGCCTCTATTCACAAACCTAATCAAACTGAGCTTTAGGTGTTGCGGCAGGGAAGTGCTGAAGAAAAGTGCATGCTTGTTTCAATCAGCAGGAAGCATTCCTTTCTTGTGTCTTGCTGGGAAGGCGTTGATTTGCTTGCAAGGCTCCTTTTGAAAATTTGCCAAGTGGTTGGGGACTTTAACAAGCATCCAAGGCTATTTTTTTTTTTTTTTTAAAAAGATGTGACTTATCGCTAGGAGATTAATTGCAGTGACACGGTTTTCACATAACTAGTGCCATAACAAGCACAAAATGAGGCCCAAATCTGTTTATTAAACGTCCAGAGTTCCACAGTGGGAGGGGTGATTCCAGGTGCCTGTTTCCAGAGAAACAAAGATACAAAGATAATGTACGCCAGCGGTATCGTCCAATAATGTAACAGCCCCAAATGAACGTTTCTGCTGATAAGACAGGTTGATAAGACGAGTCTTTAATGATGCACACGCAACACAAGTATGTCTGCGGTGTGGAGGTTTTTCTAAGTGTCTGAAATGGACAGCAAAGTTGCTATCTGCAATGATTGCTCAGTGTCAGTCGTGCAAGGAGGAGCCAAATCCCATCCCTGCAACGCTCTAAATGTAATGGCCCCTCGCAAGAGCCGTACCATCAGCACATTTAAAGAAAGCGCTAATGGCCTAGTGGTCAATGTTGTTCATCTGGGAAGCTGTGCCAGCTTCTATTTATATCCAGATGAGTACACCTGACACAGTCTGTACATGAGCATGTTTTTGCTGCATTAACTTCAGAGTATCATATCAAAACGTGTCAGTAACCCTGCCACTGACCAATCAGATCACTGAAAGTCATCAGCTCTATAGGATCTGACAAAAAATCCTCCTGAGTTTACAACAACGTACAGTAACAACTAATAAGGACCAATACATATATTGACATGATTTTATGTGCAGCTAATTCTCAGAATAGTAAAAAGAAGAAGATAATGTGGCTTGTACTCAGCTTTTCACTTGTAGCTGGAAACTGCAGTGTTAACAGAGACAGGTGACAGGCCTGCTTCTATGAGGACAAAGAAAAAGCATGCACTGCAACCTCAGTTTAATATTTTGTAACCTCAGCTGAAATTCAAATAATAAATGCCAAGTGGTAGGTTGCCCGTAGTGTCCACAGCTGCCCGAATATGCATGTGTTTGGGAGTATATTCATCAGGCATGGACTGTGCCTCTTCATGCACACCCCTTGTTTTGGCTCATGTATGTGCAGCAGCACAACGTGCAAAAGGCCTGGCTGAAGGTGTTTTGTGATTATTCAGTCCTTATTCAGTCACATCACTGCTAACAACAGCTTTAGTTTTACCGCAGGAAAGGAGATGGTGATGGTTCAGAGCATCATGAGTTGAACACACATCATTTATCTTTGGGTGCAGATTTGTGGTGAAGTATGATTTTCCATCAGGTAGTTTCTATGTATAATAACATTAGTAATATATATGTATATATAACTGATGTTACACAGCAGCGTTTGCACTGCACTGTGCTTCAAGGATAAAAAGAAAGTTTGAAAAGAGATGAGTCCTGATAACCTGATGTCTCCTCTCCTTTATTTAAAGTATAGAGTTATAACTGACAAGACTGGTGTGTCTGTAGACGTCTGTATGGTTATACTGTAGCGGCCTATTTTAATGAAGGTAAACAGTTAGCAGTCGTGTGTGCATCATGACACTGTGAACTGAGCACTACACAGAGGCAGTGGATTTATCAACATATCATGTCTCTCTGCTGGCATGTGTGTGCACAAATGAACACAATGAGGCAATTAGGAGGAAAAAAAAATGTTTGTGTATTGGTAATCGGCCAAAATGAGTTGAAAATATCAGCATATCATCAAAAAAAAAGTCCAAAAATAAAGAAAACCGAGTCAAACTACTCTCATAATCACACTGTCAGACTCCCGTTGTATTGTAATGTCATTTTAAATACTGCATAAATAATCCATCTTGCCAGCAAACACATCAAAATTAAATCACCATTTCTGTTTTTGATCATCTGCACACCAGAATATTTTGGAGCCATTTCATGCAAAATCATCTTTTTTTTTTTTAAATCATCATCTGTCGAGTACAAAAGAAAATGTGACTCTCTCCTCTTTCCGCTCTACAAAATCACACAGTTCACACAATCTGTTTTCCTCCATAATACTTAAAAATCTGCCAACTTTAATAGCCAGAGGAAGAATACCAGTTACACTTCTTAACCGTGCACCCTAAGATCTTTGGCTGCTAAATGAATGACAGATGTAATATGTTTTTAGGGCCCAAATTCAGTTTGATAGGAATATTTTTAGCTGAATGTTGGCTGTTTCAAGATAATTTTAAAGCACTTTTCCCTCAAACATGAATATAATCTGACTTTTAACAGAGTGTACATTACAACACAAACGCTTCCTCCCAAGGACTCTCTGCACATCTGCACTGATACTGAGCAGATTATTGTGGTGAAATAAAGTAAAATGAATTGAATTCACTGCATATTTATACAGAAGGCCTTTTTTAAAGAAACTTAATAGAAGTGCAAAATACAGTGAACTGCTGCAGAGCCCATTTAGGCTCCAAGTGAGTACTGCATACTATACTCTTACTTTAATGATAAAAGACAATAATATACTATGTAGTACACCATTTATCTTTAAGTATAGCATTCTGTCAATTAACACTGATGTGTTAGCACTGCTGGCATTTCTTGTCTACAACAGGTTAGAGCAGATACTGGTAGTCCTGTTATCTCTAGAGACCAAAGGCACTTAGACAAACACACACACTCAAGTTGTTCAAAGACTTAAGTGATCTCAGGAGCTCAGCTAGCCTCATAAGCACTCAAATCCCAGGAGGGTTTGTAGTTTTCCCAGAGCAGCGTTTGTGCACGGACACATATGTGTGCGCTTCATGTGTAGCTCCGGATAATTTGGCATCACATCTCTTAGTAGTAATGGGTGTCAAGTTCTTTGTTGGGGAATTCTTTGGGGAACGTCAGTTTGATCTATACTTGTTCACCATTTCGTTTCTTTTCTCTCTCCGTGCCATCTGATATCAGCAGAGTGCACTAATTGCCACAGAAATAGGCATCGTGTAGCGTGTGGGCCCACTCTTTGTCTCTCTAGTCCTTCAACTGTCCGTGTTTATTCCTCCTTCAAACTGTGGATTGGGCTCAAAGACAAGACACTGGGGCCATGTTACAGAAACGTCCTTTCGTTTTAAGATAGGAGGTGTCTAAAATAGGATTTTTTTTCCCAATTTGGCATTACAGAAAGAAATCATGAATGCTCTCAATCCAAAATCACTTAGCAAATTTTATGCCTGTTACCAAGCAGCCAACACTGCTTTTCTCATCTCGTCGAGCTTAACAAGTTTCTAACCATCATTGAAACCACTGAAACATACTGAAACATGCATTGACAGAGAAATCCAGAGTTGTCCTGTTTTAGAACAATGCTAACCTGGGAAATAGAAGAGTGTGGCTAAGATAGCAGGCACAGTATCTTCACAAAGCAATAAATAACCAGCCAGTTATCTAACGTTACTGTTAGCTACTGTTAGCGAACACTACCATTAGCTTCTGTGAGCTGTCCTGCACTGAAAAATAAAACACACTGTCCATTACTGAATCAGTAACATGTAAGTACAATACAATCAATATGCAATTTGTCACATATTTTTGTGCAATCCCTCCTTTAATACATACACTAGGCTTTCACATGCTTAGAATGACATGAGAACTAAAACCAAAAGAACCTCTTTTATTTTTTTTAGTCACACTGCAAAGAAATATTAAATTAAATGGTTACAATACTCATATTGCCTCTATATATCCTTTATATTCGTTCATTCATTCAACCTTTATTTTAACTCGGAAACACATTGAGGTAGAGACCTTGTTTACAATGTAGCCAAGTAAAACAGTAAAAAATAAAAGCACTTAGACACAGAAAAAAAAGAGAAAAAAAGAGAAACTTACATAAAAGTGGCAACAAGAAGTAAAAAGCAATAAAAAAAAAGATTTAAATTTTTATTTAAAATGCATAAAAATGCGGAAAGCTTTAAATTGCTCTGCATGTTGTTTCATGCTGCAGGTGCACAATATGAAAAACTGGATTTTCCAAGTTCAGTAAAAAAAAACAGCCGGCACCTGCAGCGTAATCCAAACACTAGACTCGAGTGTGATAAGAGCCCACATTAAAAGAAAGCATTGAACTGATGTAAGAAGGTAAAAGACCGATAAGTGCTTTATAAATAAATAAAACCCAGTGTCATTCACGTCTTACACAGAGAGTGTAAGAGGACTTGGAAATTGGTGCATAAAAAACACAAAGTGGTGCACAAAAATTCACCAGAAAACAGTTAATGAAATATCTGGCGCTCAGAATTTTATGGTGGAGGATCCCCAGACCTTCTGTTTGATTTGT
>JAJHUR010137401.1:0-27633 GCA_027495735.1 Lutjanus campechanus | reverse complement strand
TAAATAATCATCAGTAATGTGGATATAGGTGATGACTAAATGGGTAAAGGCCAATAACAGAACGGCTAGAACAGTTCATGAAATCACTTTACTGTGATGCAGCCTTTAAAACCAGTAAAAGACAACATTTATTACATATGGCAATATAATGAGATCCAAAATCTAAGACAATATGTTGTATCATATCAGGATATTGATATAATATTGATATTTTGTCCATCCAGCCCTAGTTTGATCTACATGATTTTTAGCTTTGCTGTTGCTTTTGTTGGATAAGCTCATACATGTACTGCACAATAACATTGCTATCAGCTTCTTCAACATTTTGCAATAGGTACAGTTAATAGTTTAGTAGGACAGAGCGTTTAATATATGAGAACAACAGCCCCATCTCAAAGTCAGTTGTATTTTTCTATAGCAGCATAGTGGTAGCGTTATCAGTTCAGAACCAGAAACTACTTTATCAGGAAACAGCCGTTGATACTCTTTCCCCTTCTATTTACTCAAAACATAACTTATCACATATTTTAAGTGTCATATGCTGTAAAAGAGAAAGCAACACAGAGTGCCGTCCAACCAATAACCACACGGGTGTTATTGTGTCATTTCCTGGCATGAAAAGAGCTAAAAAAGACCATGAGAGTTAAGATGGCGACTGGCGTTAATAACTCAATAAATCGGCAGTCTTAAATGTTGTATATGCAGAGTTGTTGAGCCGTATGTTAGTAACGTCAGGAACGAAGCCATGTAATGTAATCACAGTAACACTAACTGTATGCATTGCGTTACCACGGTAACACACATGCATTCAGCTGGTGAGGCGGCAAATCGTTTTTTCCCCCGTTTACTTCAGGTCAGCAGATCATCCACACACTAAAAGAATGATGAAGCTGATATTTTATTTAGTGACTAAGGGTTTAAATACAATATAGTCAATATTTCATCATGTCTCATGATTGTTATTTCTTTAAAAAACAAACAAAAACAAACATTTCATGCTTCATTCATGGTCAACTGCAGACCACAGACAGATGTTTTTAAGCTTGAGCCTGATTTACTGCCACATTTATTTTACACTGCTGGTATTACAGCTCAGAACACCGATTAGAAAATTGATTAGTCTGTTGGGATTTGTCACATATAATATTCCATCAATAAAATTCATTTCACTCTGATTTGACCACAAACTAAAGTGATTTTCACGTATCTTTCGTTATGGGACAGAGTCACACATATATCAGTATTTTTCTGCCAGCATTCCTCTCTTGTGTTGCTTCTCAGTGTTGCTTTTTGCTGTAATCTTTGTCAAATGACGCACCAAGGGCCCCCTTTTATGAAAACGCGCACAGGGCCTGAAAAACAAAGTCTGGGTTGACAAAGAAAGTTTGGCTCCCATCGTAATACGGCCCTCGGGCCCTCAGGGGTGCAAGCTCCAAACAACCAAAACCAAACAACCCAGGCTTTATTTGCATGAACTGGCATGACAAAACCTGAAATCCCAATCAGAGATAACGGTGTCATAACGGTGGTTATCAACTCTTTTTGTTAACCCAGACTTTCTTCTTCAGGCTCTTTGCACAGTCACATAAAATGGGGCATTTATTTCTAGTGTGATAATTTCCCATTAAGGAATTAAACTTGATAGAGCAGATTTAAGCATGATGTTCGATGCTATTGGTCTGGCGTTATCCCATAATGAAGGAGACGTGGAAATCACTTACGTCTTTCAGCAAATAAGTAAATTAAAATGAATATCACTATTTTCCGTGATAAATACAATAGAGTATTCAATTTTCTAATCTGTGTTCTGAGCTGCAATATCACCAAAGCAAAACAGACTTTGCAGGAAATAAGGAACAAGCTCAATAGTGTCCGTAGCTGCTTCATTAATATTTTAGTGTGCGGATGATGCGGATGTAAAATTTAAAGTGATAATATGACCTGAAGCAAACGTGAGAAAATGACACTTCATCACCAAACTGAGGTTCCCGTAATAACACAATGCATACAGTTTGTGTTGCTGTAATACGTTTTTATTCTAAGTTTATGAATGTACAGCTCGGCAACTTTGCATAAAGTTTACAATCTATATTTCTCATAAAGAATATCATGAGGAAAAGAATTAGTGAAAGAGTGACGATTCTAACGCTGACTTCATCTGAAATTCATCTTATCAGATTCAGTTTCCATTCCCATGCACTTGTCCCAGTACCGGGTTATAAAAATAGGTACGGTCAGACATAATTTTTTCACACGTACACCGAACTCTGGAATGAGATCCCATATTATATTAGAACAATAATCTCTGTTACACATTTTAAAATCTGATGGAAGGACACACTTTGCAACCACTGATATAATTCATAATGTCTGCGCACTTCATTTAAGTCCTCGCCTCTTTATATGTCCATGTTGCTGTTTGTCTTCTTGTTGTTGTTGACTGTCTCTGTTTTGTGATGTGATTTTGAAGTGAAATGACCAGGTTATGAGTTCTGTATGAGTTACCATGGCGATCGAGCCAGGGTTAAAAGAGGGACACCGTCATGATGATGTTTTACACATTTAAATTCCTTACTCAACAGGTGCGACATGAGAGATGTAAACATCCTGCCCCTTGGCACTTTACGTTCTTTCAAATCTGGCCTGAAATATTATTTAAAAGACCTGATGCACTTTATAGAATTAGTTTTTCGTATGGAATTGGAGCACAGAAAATGGCTTTGCTGTCTTTGCTTTACATCCCTCACCACTCCAGAGAGCAACAACACGCAGAAAGATGCATCAACACTGGACATCTAAATTTTAACTGCATTTCATTCATTCGTTGTCTGTAACTGCTTATCCTTGAAGGGTCGCGGGAGGCTGGAGTTTATCCCAGCTGACATTGAGCGAGAGGCGGGGTACACCCAGGATAAGACGCCAGTTCACTTGACAAGCAACCTTACATGGAGTTTCACGTTTGACCGATAGCGTTTCTTTCAGGAACCCACAAAGCAGGATCTGAAATGTGTATTTCACGTAAATGGGAAGTCAGTGAAGTTAAAAATAGGTTTCATGTTAACAAGTAACTCAGGTTTCCCTCGTCATAGATCGCCCTGATGTTGTTGGAAAATGGAGCAGACCCCAATGCCACCGACAAGTTGGAGTCCACTCCCCTTCACAGAGCGTCCGCCAAGGGCAACTACCGCCTCATCCAGCTGCTTCTCAGACAGAGCGCCTCAACCAACATCCAGGACTCGCAGGGCAACACGCCGCTGTATGTGTGAATATGTATTTGTTAAATACAACAATGTGGCTGCTGGCACAATCATGCTGTGGGCTGAAATAAATGAACACAAACTCTTAAAGGGTCAGTTCACCTACATTAGAAACATATGTTCTCACTCTTTAGTGGTATCCAGCCATGCAGCTCAGTTTGGCTTTAACTGTTTGAGATTTTTACCTCCACCCAAATACAATGTGAGTGAATGGGATTTAGTACATTGCGGTTAAAACACTGAAAAGTATTTTTGTATTTACATTTTTTTCCCCCCTCCAGCCACCTGGCATGCGATGAGGAGCGCGTGGAAGCTGCCAAGATGTTGGTGGAACACGGAGCCAGCATCTACATTGAGAACAAAGAGGAGAAGACCCCCCTCCAGCTAGCCAAGGGAGGTCTGGGCAACTTACTCCGTCGGATTGTGGAGGGATGATGCATCCGCAGTCTTCCTACTCGAATCCCCACCTTCTCTGAGTTACATAATGAGAATTCTCATCCCATCCGATCCTCCCTTAGTGACCTGGGGTGACACATTCAGACGTGTAACAGGTGGAAGTTGAGACAGCGCCAGGGAGAAAAGTGTGACTGCTCTGCATCCTGCTCCTCTGATGGGGCGGTGAAATAGCTCGGACCCTAGATATCTGACCAGAAACACTCTGCACTATGCGCAGTCTGTCCAACGCTGCAGACGATTTTCTATGAAGTTGAATTGTTGCATAAATAACTAATAAAAATCAGTGTTCAGCCTGTTAATAAAGTATGTTTATTTGCTGTACATGTGAGCATCAGTTCCAGCAAATGTTTGCTGTCTGTCTTCTGACCTGTTACCACCTTTTATGATTGAAGCAATCGTTTCCCTCCGTGTGCAGTGGACGATGTTTACTCCATATTTGTGATTTTATTCATAGCTTGACCCACTGACTCTCTCCAATGTGCTGTTTACAGATATTTTTAATGCAAAATCAAATAAAATACCAGAATAAAAATACATATTTCTGCTGTTCATGCATCTAGATGGCTTTAGAGATACCGACCGTAGAGATCTCTGCTTTTTCTCAAATATAATGAGACTAAATGGCTTGTGATCACAAGCCAAGTGGCAATGAGTCCCGTTATATCTGAGAGAAGGCAGACATCTCTACAGACAGAATCTCCAAAACTCTGCAACTTCACACCAAAACCAATCTAGATGGATAAAAAGCACTACAGGCCAGAGGGAAAAATGTGTATTTTTGATTTGGAGGCGAACTTTAGCTTTAATAAGCACTAGAAATCTTTTTTTATACGCCTTATTTCCCCTGCATGGTACAGCTCATCTCAAAAGCAGAAGTTGTGGATATTACGTGGTAGTTTGTTTTTTTTTCTTTTTTTTTGGTATGACCTCAGTCAAGGTTTCAAGTGAGCTCAGTCGATACTGCAGACCGCTGATTAGAATCATCACTAGAGTCCTGTTTTATTTCAGTAGTCTTTTCTGTTCTAAAACAAAGTCCCCTTACTTTGTTAAACAGCCATTCGGTCAGTCTCCTCCACTGATCCTGTATTTGTGTCATGTTGAAGATGAGGTCACACAAAATTCATGCTGCATTGCGATGATGATAACTTAACAATCCTGTCGATATCAAGAGGGGCACAAACTGTAGTGTAAAATAATTGTTAGTTACAGCCCTACTTTAGGCTGTTAGGGTAACACCCAGACAAACAAACTTATGAAAGGAGTTCATTTGTAATGTTTTTGCATTTCAAATGGCATAAATTATAGACTGGTGAGGCACTTTAATATTCCCCATCAATATTGTGATACATTTTATTCAAATTAACAACAATAACTCAATAACTTTTTTAATTTCTTAGCATTATACATCTATATATAAAAAAACAAAACAAATTAGAAAATATGTCTACGTACATTTGTAATACAACTTTAGTCATATGCAATCTTTCCGTTGGTTTAAAATGAAATATTATTAAATTATTATTATTATTAAAATATGGTAGGAAAAGTTACAGCTCAGTACTAACTCAACCACTCAAGAGGGCGTGCTTAAAGAGATAGTTCACTCAAAAATGAAAATTTAGTCATTATCTGCTCACCTTCATGCCGATTGAAGGTCAGGTTTAGTTTTGTCTTCCACAAAACACTGCTGGAGTTTCACAGAAAAACGAACACTGCTGAATCTCCCGAATGGAAGTGAATGGTGACCTTTTTTCAAACGTAAAAAAACAACAGAATAAAAACATAAAATGCTTCCAAACTGCTCATCTGGTGTAATCCAAGTCTCCTAAAGCATGCAACAAGCCCAACATGCTAAACCGAATAAAAAAAATTATGTTTACACCATGTTTTTAGCCTGATTCTTCAGCTTGGAGCTACGTGCACATGCACACTGTCTGAACCGGGTGTGTGTGGAGTGTGACGGTGTGCAATCAGCATGTCAGGAATTTATGAGACTTGGATTGTGTCAGACGAGCAGTATGGAGGCATTTCACGTTTATTCTAGTTGGTTTTGGTATCAGCATTCACTTTTTTATTGTTTGGGAGATTCTGTGAAGCTGTTTTCCTGTGAAACTCCAGCAGTATTTTGCAGACTGTCAAAATAAACCCGACCCTCAATCAGCATGAGGGTGAGCAGATAATGACTGAATTTTCATTTTTGGGTGAACTATCCCTTTAGGCATGTGTCAAAAATAAAAGGGGTTTTCTCCGCAAAAGAGCATTCTACCTCTATTTGAGTAAGCGCAGTTTCTGTAACCCATTGACAAGAAATGTGAACATGTGTAAAACAAGCAAAGCACATCTGCACTGCAACAGGATGTGTGATTAATAAATCTTAAAAAAAACAAGCGAGAGAGAGAGAAAGTGATTCTCGTAAAGTGGGTAAGCGTTACACTTGGGGGTTTTAATGGGGAACCCCAATTTCGCGGGGACTGCGGAGGGGACCGCGAAATCCTTCCGAAGTTCCCTGACGTCACAACGGTGGTCAGCTGGGAGGCGCACTACGAGCTGCGCACCGTTCGAGCCCTTCTCTTTCACTTCCTGAAAGCGAGGTCACGTCAGATTAAACAGTCCTCTTTAATCATTGGATTCTGCCGTAGGCGGTGCTCACACCAAGACTGAAGAGCTGGCGGTAAGCTATTCAACGGTAATTACAGAAGTTTTGCAGTTGTAGTTCATCAAATAACTTTTTGACCTAACTTACGTTAGCTAGCTAAGCTAACGTAGCTAGCTAACGTTCGTAGCTAGCGTCAGATTAAATCCTCGCTATTCTATTTTTTAACCTCATGTTTGAGCTCAGGAGCACCAGGCAAAGTCCAAACAGAGTGTTTCTACGCCTCACTGGTTAGCTTACATTTAGCTCATCACGTTGCTTCAGTCGTGTGAACACTGAGCTAACGTTAATGCAGTGTGTGTGTGTGTGTGTGTGTTTGTAGTTAGCGAGGTGTCAGCTGTCAGATGTAAACAGTCTGCGTCCATCTGCGTTTACCTGCCAGAAACTGTGGGGCTGTTGTGCCGCTATTGTTTAACACAAAGCTGCGTGATGTTTCTAGAGTTTGCTGGGGGCAGTGGTTACAGTCCAGTCATTAATTTAAGTGATGGTGAGTGGATATCTGAGCTATGACCTGCTATCACATGGTTTAACACCCCTGACGCCATGTATTAACACCCTCGTGCGGAGCATTTGACTGAATCAGATGCAGCGAGTAACTTTACAAATGTCTGAGATGTTGCCTTCTGTGATTGTGTGCAAATAACACATTTATACCCGAGTGTCTCTTGAAATAATGCCAACAGGAAAGGCAGTCCAAAGATCACAAGCTGCTCCCCTCAATAAAGTAAACACGCAATCTTAAAGATAAGAGTAGATCACTAAATAGTAGCTTAAACAGTGCTGGTATGCTGTGGTCACAACATAAGTCTCGATCATGATTGCTTAAAGATGTAGTTGAGTTTAATTACCTTGCTTTGTAGCACACAACTAATATATACTGTGTTTAGCAATACAGAAATTATTTTCTGTGCCTATTCTGGGCTTGATTCTGCTTAAGCCATACATTCAGTACAATACACTGTTGAAAACGATACACATGTATTCTCAAAAAAAGAAGAGAAAATCTTAGGCTTTGTGACAGCAGTAAAAACATTATTGTTCCACCCTCTAGAAAAATGTGTATAAGTGGGTGTTTGATATTCTTCCCATGAAGTGTTGCAACATAATTTCACTTGTTAATGATACACAGCATGTTCCTTCACTTGCTAAACTGTAACGACACGCCTCCATGATGCTGATCTCTTGTTATATGTCCTGCATATCACATTAAACATATTTATTGTCAGTATATGCTTAACTGCCCCATACCATCCTTGAGGTGGAGTTAGTACTGTGTTCCTTTGGCATAGTGTGTGTTGTTGGGTTGCGAAGGGATAGACTACACCCTTTTCAATAGCAGTGTATTGCAGTGTACTGGAGCCTGCCTCTCCGGGCCCATCCCTCACATGGAATATCCAATGTTTCCATGTGATTACAGTCTGGCTGGTTCTCTTAAAGGCACAGTGACACCATAAGAGCCTACCAGCTATCCGGTTCTGATTTTGTAATGAAACTACTTTTGAAGCTTTTGAAATACTTTGTAATGTAGGTTTACTGATATCCTATGTTAAATGCTCAAAAGTATAGCAAGAAGCAACTTCAAAATATACATGCACCTAATACCTACAGCAAGCATGTTTTCCCTCTGTTTTATCTGCAGAAATTCTGTTCATCAAGTTAGTCCACTCTACAGTTTGCTGCCAACTCCTATCATGTGTAATCGTGGAGAAGACCACAATTTGCAGACAGATCACTCAGATGACTTTTCCTTGATGAACAGTCGCCTGGAGTCTTTCCGGGGCTCCAGCCTGGCCCAGCAGGTGTCCGCAGAAAGACTGGCCCGGGCCGGCTTCTACTTCACCGGCCCCGCTGATCGTGTCCGCTGTTTCAGCTGCCAGAGGACTGTGGAGAACTGGTGCCGGGGAGACACACCTGTCGAGAGGCACAAGGAGGTAATCACAACAGTACTGAAAGACATATTACAGTTTTTCCCAATTATTTAAACAGCATCCTGAAAGTATAGCTCAGTTTCTCAAAACTTGGAACACAGAACTGAAAAAAGTTGTGTCAGAACTCCTCAAATCTCTTGCAAAATGAAACATTTATATATGTTTTGGCTTCGTGTTGTCATGTTACACACACCTAACCTCCGATGCTCTCCAGGCCAGAGGACCTCATCTACATCGATTGCGATGTTCTCCCTGGCCAAGTAGTGGGAGGGGGATTATTTGGTGTGGAGGATCCACCCCCATGCGGCTGTAGTGATGTCGTCTCCTCCATTGCCTGTAGTAGGGCCACAAACTCATGGAGCTTGTGGTCATATTATAGCTTCCACCTCCACGGTGAGAAGAATTATTACGTGAGGTTTAGAAATGGAGAATATGGTGGGAGGAAGAGAACTGAAAATGTGAGTTCCGAGTTGTGCACATGGTTACGTTTCCCCCACGCACATCAGGGACACTGACAATGGCCCAGATGTGATCATGTTCCTCCCCCGCCACCTTTTCCTGGTCAGGGTGAAACCTGCCTTATTAACAAATATGTATTCGTGTAGAGCAGCGCTGGCATCAAGCTCAGACCCTCTCTGAAAAAGAGGCAACCATGATATCAGACAAAAGGCCTAAATACGGCAACACTGATGGCATAGTGACACGTCTGTAGTGAGTTCTGAAAGGATGTGGTCAGTCACAGTAACCCACATTTTTCACAAATATAAGACAAAACAACTTGATACTATACATTTCTTTAAGCACCATGGATATCCAGATACAAACCATGACTTTACATTACTGTAATTACTGTAGCAAGTACAGAAGACTATTGAAGTGGTTCTCATCTCTAAATGCTCAGACATACTGTCATTGTAAGGCCATGATTGAGTACATGGTCAACCAAAGCTGTGCAGATTTCATCAGAAATATTGGCTCACCTTCTTCCTCCTCCCTTTGCTCTCACTCTTCCTCTTCCTCTCTGTTCTTCATGCTGGTCTTTTTTTTTTGACCTAACACAATAGAGGTCACCCGAGGCCTCTTTTACGCTCTGACAAGTAATTGGAGCGTTGTGCCAGTTGAGTTTGAACAGGTAAGGCGTGAGTGAGACCAATTGGTAATTAGGGTGCAGCGGTTTTCAAGGACAGTGTTCAGTGCTCAAAATTAAGAATGTCCTGTTATCCCGAGGACAGTAAAAGTAGCACCTGGGACACGAAGATAGAGTGTCAGTGACAATTCTGCGACAGAATGTTTAACTGTTAGGTGTTCAAATTTAAAAAATGTGTGGTACCACTGGCATAAGCTCTACACTAAGTCATACACACACTTACGCACTGTCATGGTGTTTAAAATGACATTAAGTGTTTACTATGTAAATTTCTATCACTGTATACCATTCAGAAAGGGGTTTGCATTCACACTGTTTTTTTGATGAAACCATTAGAAATAAAAAAGAAACAGTAACTCAAACAGTGACTGATAATGTGGGACACTGAGGGGAAAAAAGTTAATTTTGAGCCCTGACAGTATTTTCCGGATAAACAAAGTGTGCTCAATGATACAATTTGTGCTTAGAGTTGTGCAGAAATGTGGAATAGAATTTCTATTTGAATGAAAACAATGGAATTGTGAAATCTGGGGTCTTGTTGATACATGAGCTTCAAGTGTTTGATTTGTGTGCATAGTTTCATTTTTTTGTGTGTATACACTGGAGAAAAACTTCTTTTTTTCATGCTTTTCTAAAGAGTTAAATTATACCTTCCCT
The DNA here is from genome assembly GCA_027495735.1 of Lutjanus campechanus. Classification (NCBI taxonomy): domain Eukaryota; kingdom Metazoa; phylum Chordata; class Actinopteri; order Lutjaniformes; family Lutjanidae; genus Lutjanus; species Lutjanus campechanus. The sequence continues at coordinate 17,535 of JAJHUR010137401.1, read as the reverse complement.
TTCCCTGTTGTTCCAGGTTTCCCCATCATGCAGGTTCCTCAGCTGCACCCACGGCACCAATTACAACCTGATTTCTGGCACCACACTGACCAACGGTTCCACCTACAATGAAGAAGCAGAGGACATGGAGTATCGTTTGAGAACAGGAGAGGTGGTTGATGAGTCCACCTACCCAATGGCCCCTCACATGAGGAGCGAGGAGGCCCGACTTCAAACCTTCTCTTCTTGGCCTTCCACTGCTCCCGTGAGACCCCGAGATCTGGCCCAAGCCGGCCTCTACTACTTAGGGGATCGCGACCGGGTGCAGTGTTTCTGCTGTGGTGGCATGCTGGGCGGCTGGGAAGCGGGAGACACCGCCTGGGGGGAACACACCAAACATTTTCCCTACTGCTTCTTCATCCTCGGCCATGATGTAGGCAACGTCCCATTCCAAGGGGGTGTAGAGGAGGAGGAGCCCGGCAGCAGACAGCCTGCGAACGCTCGTGTACCTATGGAGAGTTTTGAGGAGAGGCTTGGGAGCTTTACGGGTGTCCAGCACCCGATAGACCATGAGAGGCTTGCCAGAGCTGGCTTCTACAGCACAGGTAGAGTGTTAGAACTAAAGAAACATTGAGCAACATTTCAAAACTTTGAGTGATTTCATATTTTCTCAGGTATTTGATCAGAACTGTAAGTACAAGCAAGTTTAAATTGTTTGTGTCCTTGCAGGGTCAGGAGACAGGGTGTTGTGTTTCCGCTGTGGCGGAGGTTTGAAAGGCTGGCAGCCTGAGGAAGACCCGTGGGAAGAACATGCCAAACACTACCCTGGGTAAGAACAACCATGCTGTTCATTGTCTTTTTGCTGTGGAATTTGGTTTTGTTTTAATACAATCATATGTTTGTTTGTTGTTTAATCAGATGCAGCTTCCTGTTGGCAGAAAAGGGACCAGAATTTGTCAACAGCATCCAGCTACAAGACCCACAGCGAAATAGAGCTGTAAGCATTCAGTGCAATTATATGCGTTTAAGTAAAAGGTTGTTGTTGAAGTCATCTGAAACTTGTAAACCTCATCAAAAAAAACAAAAACGACATCCTGACTAATGACATGCTTAACCTGGTTTATAACCATGTGTTTACATCTGGCACATGTGTATTATGAAGACTCAGGACAACAAAAGGGTTGCTGAGACAGCAGTGTGTTGGGATAAAAGAAAACCTCATTACTTGTAGTGGTACTACCCCAAATCCAAAATATTTTAATCCAAAATCTGGCTAAACCCCAGATAAATAAAATTGATTTTCCACAACTGAACTCTTTGTCAGATTTTGGACGCACGCACCGTAAGAAAGTGCTTAAAATATACCAGTCTTTGTTAAAAAAATATGGTATTGGGTAGGTTACAGATTCTGATTACAGACTTGCTTGAGGTGGTTTTTAAGAGCAGTTTGTTATTGCAGTACATATAAAAGCATTCTGTGATTTCCTGCCTTAATCTGATTACTCTGTGTGGGCTGGTTCCTTCTGTGCATGTAAACACAGTCACTGATTTATATATTGCTTCGTTCACAGGTCTGTACTAAAACAATACTTGCAGGCCCGTATGTGCTATTAAAGTATTATTGGATTGTATTATTTTTGGTCCAAAATCCACAATCTTCATTCATTCGTGTTAAAATGACTTAAATTCAGCTGAAATGAATATGAGGCTTCATGACTCTGAACTAATCAAGTGCTGTAGTTACCTTCCAAAAATGATTTTTAGTGCCCTGTTTCCTCTTTGGATCTCTTTGTGGCATCTATGCACAGAATGAACAATCACAGCAACCAATAACTCAACATACATTTGGGCATGTGACTGCTGTTTCAAGCACTGCTGTGCTGTACGTCTGAGGATTTCAGTTTTTAGTTTGACAAATTGATAAAGAATACATGCTGACGATATTTAAATGATGAAACTTGTAACTGTTCTGTTTGTTGTTCTCTGGACAAATACACCAAAAGTTCAAAAGTTTAGAGTCGCCTGCCACAAAATCTTGATTTGATACAGTCAGATGACTGAGAGGACTACTCTGTGTTTTGAATGGTCTTACATACTTTTAGGTTGTAGAAACTCCTCTCTTCAAATATTTATTTTCTCTGAAGGGTTTGCAAAAAAAAAAAGGTAATGTTTTGTACAAAGAGAGACAAAGATGCCTCTGAGCAACAGTTAAATAAAATCACCAGTAATTGGTTAAAGAAACTGGAAGCTTGGCATCAAAATCTGTGCAGATTTAAATACAACAGGTTCCTGTTTCAGCATCAAGTGCACAATAATGCCTATAACAAGCTGGAATTAACAGGCGTGTTGTCCTGGCAAAGTTATTTTTAAAACCTCAAAATAGAAATGGAGGGTTATTCTCGTCTTTTCAGCTGAACATACTGTAGACTGAGAAGTTTACACATATTTAATCTAACTGCCGAGCAGACTGATCAGGGACCAAAGAAAAAACCGGGTTCCCAAAATATTTACAACCCAACTGCAAGCACTGTCGTAGTTCACCAACGATCTAAGGTCAGTTATGCTTTTCTGGACTGGAAAGCAAATTATAAATTGAAGGGTATTTTGGGGAAAATTTGGTTAAAACAGTATTCTTTTGGTAGGTTAGTTTACATCCTTTGGCGTTGTGGAAAAATTTTAATTTAAAGCTGTTGTTACCTGTAGTGATGTCACTCAGGCTTTTGTTTTACTTATTCTGAAAATAACTATGACCCTGTTTGTTTCCAGGCTTCAAGTCATCAGAATGGATTTTCAGGAAACAGGAATGGTAAATATGTACATTTTTTTTATTTGACTACCCTTTTGAGCATTTAAAAATAATTTAAATCATGGCAAGACTTATAAATACAGTATACTGCTAATAAATTAACATAAACTGATGTTTCCTCTTCGTGTGCAGAGGTGTTGCGGTCTGCCATGGCTCAGAAGGCCATAGAGATGGGTCTGGAGCCCAGTGTGGTGGAAACTACCATCTTGGAGAAAATCAGCAGGACGGGCTCAGGCTACTCCACCCTGAATGAACTTATGCAGGACTGTCTTAACAGCACACCACAGAGTGACGCAGCAAAGGAGCAGGGTACTGTATAGAATAAACTAATACTTCACACGAAACAAAGTCTGTGATTTAAATATGAGCAAACACATGTTGATCTTTTATTTCCTCCTCCTCCTTCTTCCAGATGAGGACCCACTGGAGAAGCTCCAGAAGCTGCAGAGGGAGAAACAGTGCAAAATATGTATGGACAGAGATATTTGTATGGTCTTCATTCCATGTGGTCATCTGGTCACCTGTAAGGAGTGCTCAGTGTCGCTCGTCAAGTGTCCAATCTGCTGTGGAGCCATAACACAGAAGATCAAGACCTACATCGCTTAACGGGATCACTGACTCTTGCCAAATGTCAATGCTGCTTTAACACTATCTTCACAATATTGTATTTTAATATTAAATGTAGATAGCCTGTAATATATAAATATAAGGACAGTCCGTCTGTATGTATATGAGAGTGAAAGAATGAGTAAAGGTCACAAGAAAACAATATTTTCACAATCACTGACATGGCAAATAGCTGTTGATAATGAGACGATATTATAAACAGCTGGTGTTGATTTTCTTGACCATTAATGGGTACTGAGACCTGTAAATACACACTAATTTTGCAACTCTCTCTTGCCAGAGGTGCCTTTCTCTAGGTTTATGTACTCATGTCTTGTTTTTATTTTATTTTGGACTGTTTGGGACATGGGATGTAATATCAGTCTTCATACACTTAATGTGTCCTTCTCATCCATTTTTTTCCTGGTGTTTTTAATGTTTTAGACTTAATTCTCTAAATGTTTGCTGCTCTGTATAGAAACCTATATAGGTGGTTCAAAGTTTAAATCCGTTCAGGCTTTGCTTTATAGCTGACACAATCAACTCTAGTTTAGGGCCTGCAGTTAATCAGTGTGGTGTGAAATTATTTTACCATTCCATCATGCAATCTGGTGTGTCAAGACTGAATAAATTTTAATAATTTGACATGAAATATGGTTTTCTTTGATTATTGTTGCATTGAGCATTTTCTTTTTAACTACAGCTGGTTGGAAATGGTGTTTAGAGGGCACCAACTAAACTTTGTCACCCACTTGGAAAGGGTTTGTGTAACTTCACAAGTATCCTGATTTTTTTCTTATGAATTAGTCAAGATTTCAGCTAGAAACTCTCTCAGTTTAGGTTTATTTGACTTTATCAATCTTTCACTTTCAGATAAAACACAAACCATAAGTAGATTGTGGTAACCTGTATAGTTTACAATAGACATATATACATATATATTGCTCTACCTATTTACCTATCTATCTATCTATGGATTAATTAAATCCCCTGTCTCACATTAGAGTTATCTTTTTTCTCCTGTTCAAAACTAATGTGAGTGAAGTAGATTTTAGTCAGTGTTTTCCCGAAATAGTTAAAATTTCTTGACTTGAATTTGTCTCTGGCTAAGCCAAGCTGAGCGCTTGTAAGAGAAAATAAAACACCGAGTACAGAAGCTGTGGTTTTAAGATGTAGTACCTCTCAGTGACCGCTAGATGTCAGCTCAGCACGGTGTATCTAATGCGGGTATTGTGGCCGCTAGGTGGTAGCTCTGCACCAGGATTTCCTCCTCCCAGGTCGTCGAAACAACAAACCGAACTACGGAGCAAGCGGGGTGAGAGAACGTCCGAAACCGCCTCTGACCGCGACTTTTAAACTCTTTTTACAGAATTGTAGTGCAATTCAGACGGAGGCTGTATAAGAATAGTAAAAGTTACGATTCGGCCGGGACTACATTTTACAACAAGGTAAGTTAGCTGTAAAATGGCGGAGAGCTATCTGGAAGTTAGTTGATTTGTATTTTGCTAGCCGTCTCGCTAGCCAGGCTAGCGCTGGATGAGCCCAGAGCGCGGATGTCTGCCTGAACCAAGTCGCTTCGCTAGCTCGCGGTACATGGCTACTTCGGTTGTTAGCAAGCTAACGAGCTGGATTTCTGGCATAGTAACGCAAAATATTTAGTTCGTAGCCCAACGAAGCGTTTTATTGTTTCAAGCGACTTAGTTGCACTTTATATATTTGTAAACAAAGTGTTTGTTGCTTATGCAATACGGTACTAGAACTCCCGAGGCAAGATGGAGGACGCAAGGACGTGATGTTTTTTTAGGTAACGTTAGCACTAGCTGTTAGCATGGCTAACTAGTGGGAGTTATTATCAGCTCTTTAGTTGTACCATTTCTTATCATATTGATTGCTTTATCTTTGGGTAAGCACTGAATGTGTCTGATGTGCAGACAGTCAGTAGTTATTGTCATTGGAAACGTTAGTGAATAGCGTTATTGTGTACGAGCCAATATTAGCATGCGCTAGTACAGTAGGGCTTGCGTTGTTTTGTTATTATGGTCCAAGTGCGATAGCTTTAGTAAATGCTGGCGTGCTCTCGATATCTAACCATAATGCATTGTACGAGGCTGTCGCCTTTCTTGTACGGCAAATAGCAGTTTGTTCGCACTGAGTATTGCATGCTTACTTTGTCAATTTTCAACTAACTTAGCTGACGCTGGGGAAAAGACGCCAAAATCCTCGGTTGCTGAGCTAGTGGCGCTAGCGCTAGCAGCGCACCGGCGTCAATTTTGACAGGAGCCGACGAAGAGCGTAGCCGCGTCGGCGTTGTTGGAGGGAACTGAGCCGGTAGTTTGTGGCATGGTTTTCTTGCAGGAATCCTCACTGTTGGGTTTCGTTATTTCGTTTTGTCTAAGATCGCCCAGTCTCGCATCGCAGTAACAAGTTTATGAGGTACTCTGCCCGATTTGGCGCCACTTTTTCAGTCTACACCCATAGATTCCCGTCGTCTTGTCATGCAGTATCCCCCACGCTATCAAGGAAATAGGCACGTTAACAGATTCATAAACCAGTAAAGATCCCAGATAAGTCATAAAACATTAATTCGCTAACTACTTCATACATAGTGCTGTTGTTGCATGGATCCACACTGATTGTTTTGAAGGTATGAATTTTACGTAGATGTTGTATATTCATTGTTTAAAGATTTGTTTGGTGGGATACCCAATTTAGCACATATTAGCCAATATGTGCAGGATATTGACTAAGAGGATCCCATGACTAATAAGACAATTATCTTGAAAGTCCACTCACTTCTCATAAATGCTATTATAGTTTAAGAGTGACATACTTGTATGTCATCACTGCGTGTACTAGGACTGAAAGCCTTGCCTACTGCACCCTAAGGGGGGTATATGATGGGTGGAGTTTAAGTTTGCCTTTTTAAGACTGAACAGTTGTGCCCAGACTGCTTTTGTTGACTTCCCTGTTTTCCAAAGAAACAGTATATTTGTTTCTGAATTAAGGGCAAAGTCAGAACCACAATTTCAAAAGTTGCTTCTGCTCTCCCCTTTGAAGTATGTGCCACTAATTTACACATCACAACCATGCCATAGCTTTTCTGTGGCCTGCAGTATCTTGTTGATGTTGATACTGTCTTTTGATTGGATGAGATCTGTATGGGGCGGATAGAGCAGTTCCATATTTGGCCATTGAGGAAGACACTCAGTGTTCCTTTCATGACGTTGTCTGTAAACCAAGGGGAACTGAGAAAGAGAGGGAGCCAATGGCTGGACAGCTGAGCGTGACAGGAGCATTTGTGTCCGCCCCCTGTTACCATGTGAAACCGTTTTTTTTTTCTTTCTCTCTCTCTGAACAGCATCAAAGAAACATTTGCTCACTACAGAGGATGTGATTTCAGTGCACACACACATGTTTGATGATTGCTTTTACAGCATTTAATGTTTCTGCTGTGTTGAAATGTGTAACAAGTCTGCATGTGTAGCTCTCTAAATTACTCTCTTTCATATTCTAGGTCACATGCAACCTCTCCTGTTTTGTATTTTCTGAGGATCTCAAGCCAGTCATAAGTTGAAGTTTTCCAGAAGATGTTACAGAAATGATAGCAGCACCAGAAATACCATCAGAGTTCTCCTATACTCAGTAAGTGCTTGCTTCCACTTTCATCTTAAGATTGAGGTTTATGTGAATTTTCATTCTAATATTTGCCTGTGTCCACCAGGGATACAGACACCCGATTCTCTTCAGACACAGACTTCTCAGAGGATCCTGATGGAAGGAGTGCAAATTCAGCTAAAGGAAAGGTACAGAAAGCTTTGGTCTGATCAAGACTTGGTCAAATCACAATATTGCATCTTTTAGTTATAAAGATTTGTAACAATTAGGGCTGTCGCAATATGAGATTTTCACTGCGTGATATTTTTGTTCAAAAGAGTTTATGATAATGATATTACTGTGATATCTGCAAAAAATTTGGAGGAAAAAAATTATGCCATCAGTCAAAATAATCTTTAATGTTGTTTATAGTGCATCTTGTCCCTTTTTTTTGGTAAATGAACCATGGAGAAAAAGCAAAAACAAAAAGAAACAGGAAAGATGTGCATGTTTCATTTTTTTTTATTATAGTTATTGTCAGTACCAGTATATCACAACACGCCCAGTGATTAGTATATAAAATTAGCATTGTCTTCTTTCAATCTCTGTGATGATTCACACACTTAATTATTCCTTCTGGTCTTCTGTTCTGTTCCAGGGTGGAAAGAAGGGGAAGAAGGCCATGGGGGAGAAAGGCAAAGGAGGGAAGGGAGCAGGCCGGATAAATGGCCACCACCAAGAGAACGGCATGGAAAACATGATGCTGTTTGAGGTGGTGAAGTTGGGCAGGAGTGCAATGCAGGTACGAATGGCAAGATCTGCAAGATTGCCACATTGTAAAAACATCCATTTCTAAGATGCATGAAAAAAAAGTGAATGGTCTTGCATCCTTAATTGATCTTTGATTTTAAAAGTTGTTTCTATTTTCCTGCAGTCTGTTGTTGATGACTGGATTGAGTCTTACAAACATGACAGAGATGTTGCACTACTAGATCTCATCAATTTCTTCATCCAGTGCTCAGGATGTAAAGGTATGTTTGTGTCTGTCCTACTCCCATGAGTGGTCCTCTAAATTTATTGAGGCAAATCTTTGAATCTTGGTACTTTCTTCTTCCTCCTGATAATTTAGTGAACTGTCCTCTGTCTCACCCGTGTGTGTCTCTCAGGTGTGGTCAGTGGAGAAATGTTCCGCAACATGCAGAACTCTGAGATCATTCGACGAATGACAGAGGAATTTGATGAGGTAAGTTTTTCCAATTCAACCGTTGCGATATTCACCATTAACCTCCTGAGAGTCATTATGTATTAAATATCAAGATTATAATTATTTTATTTGCTAAGAATGGTAGAATTTGCTAACTTTTTGCAGGAAAGACCTAACAAATTGTAGTTGCATTTTGTCATTGCATTTACTGATGTTTTTTTCCCCCTCTGTGGCCTCTGTAGGACAGTGGTGATTATCCTCTAACCATAGCGGGGCCCCAGTGGAAGAAGTTCAAATCCAGCTTTTGTGAATTCATTTCGGTGCTCGTGCGCCAGTGTCAATACAGTATCATCTATGATGAGTACATGATGGACACAGTCATCTCCCTTCTCACCGGACTATCGGACTCCCAAGTCCGAGCCTTCAGACACACTTCAACACTGGCAGGTAAGATGAAGCGTGTCTGTATTTATGTGTCTGTGAGAGGTTCGTTTGAAAGTCTGTGCTGAATTGTAGTAATTGACCTGTTGTATAAACATACAGAGTTGGCAACTAGATTGGATCTGGGGTCACAGTGTGCCAGGAACAGTTTAGCCCTTCATGCTCAATTTTAACACCCTCACACATTTTAAGGCCACAGCCCATGTAGGTTGAACGTGTGTATTCAGTAGGATTTTACACTTGTATATTGTTAGTATGTGTCACATTTTCACAGGACACTGTCACTGGTGAAACTGCTTTTGGATAGTCAAAAAAAAATCTAATACTGTATTGTTATGAGTAAAGGATTGGCACACCCTCACAGGTGTTTTCACCTATTTTTCCTCATTAGACTTCCTTTCAGTTTTGTCACACCTGTGAGAGTGGGACAGCTTACACCTTAATCATCAGCTGTGATTGTGTACAAATAACAAGCCATGTAGGTGGATTTACCCACTAAAATGAGGTGCCAGAGACACCTGGTTGCTGCAGATCATGTGCTATACAATAACCAGAGGCATGCTGAACACACAGCCGCTATCATTTATGCAACAGCATTGTACAGTTTACAGCAGCAGTTGTAACTGAGCAGGTGGGTGGTGTGACTACACAACAGTCATGTATTGTCTTGGGTAGGATCTTTGTCTTTATGTGTCAGTGTTCAACTCTAACATGCGTTTGTGTTTATGTTTTGGTGTCGGCACTGGCCTTGGCTGCCAGGTTGGAGCGGCACAGTTGTTGTAGAGCTGTTTTAAATGGTACTCTGTTTAATAATGATTCCTTACCACAAGTAGATGAGGTTTGTGTATACCAGCGTACACTGGATGCAGCTAATAGTGGACTGATTTCTATTCTTACTGGAATTTGTTGACCCTCTATAGGACTAATTTGGAAGAGAACAAGATAACAAATTGGAAACAAATTTCTCCTGATTAGAACTAAACAGTTTTGTATTTTTCCATATTTCAGCAGCCTTTAATATTATGGTGCATTTTGATTTGTTCTGTGGTGCAACTTGGTTACCAAAAGATCACATTTTATCCAGGGGCTCTTTTATGTTGCGCATACACTATGGACGAACACAAAGTAGCAAGTTGGGTAAACTTTCACACTTGGTGTTTTAAGCCAATTAGTATGTAAAGGGCTGCTGTTATGTGTGGTTTCTTCTTATTTCTTGATGTTACTTGTTGTGTTTTTGGCAGCCATGAAGCTGATGACAGCCCTGGTGAATGTAGCTCTAAACCTGAGCATCAACATGGACAACACCCAGCGCCAGTATGAGGCAGAGAGGAATAAAATCGTGGCCAAAAGGGCTAATGACAGGCTGGAGCTACTCCTGCAGAAACGCAAAGAGGTAAGGGTGGCGATTGGTTGGAAGACACCTCCTACCTAAACACATTCCATTTGCATTTTGACAAACGTACGCATTAGATTATTCAAATTCTAAGTGAATTGTTGATCATTAGCAAATTCTATTCAGATGCAGCTGATTTTGAGCAATGGTTTATTAGTCAATGTGTCGTGCTCCAAACTAGAGAAAAGTTTTGCATAACTTGGACAGAAAGTCCCAACTACAGACCCCTTTATGTAGTGTGCTCTCACTGTGATTTATGTAAAAGAAACACGTGTACAGAGTTGAGGAAAATGATGGATTTCACTAGCAGTAGTGTTGTAGCAGAGAGGGTGCCGACCACAGCTGGAGACAGAGTGTAGTAACGACAGAGCTGAGGGCCCTCCCAGCCCATTTCTCAAGAATACATTGACCAGCTTCTGTTTCTCAGAAGATATTTAGCCATGTCAGTCAATAAATTGCTTTTTTCTCCCAGACAAAGTAACCTGCAAGTAGTACAGTGTTGATTGACTGCAGGGTTACAAATGTAAGCAGAAATAAATGTCAGCAGTCGTAATCAATTTTAAAAGTCTTGACAGTGTCCTACACAGTAGCAGTGTCTGTCACAGATCGTAGAGCTAATAAAAACATCACCCAGTCCGATGGCAGCCTTTCTTTTTGTACTCTTTTCATGACCAGAATTTGAACTACAGTTCAATAAGAACTATTATTGAGATCAGAATCGGAACATTACCCAACCTGCAGGCTACGTCCTCCTACATGCAATTTTCCAAGGCACCTGCACGCGGCCACCTTGCAACCCAAGCTCACCAGTCAAAGTAGTACATGTTATAGTAAATAATTGGAAACTACTTTAGCTTGTGACCATGAATCTGTTCCATTTTTAGAACTGCTCACCTCTGTAGGTGGTAGACCTGCGGTGATTGTGTTAGTGCTGAGTGTTATTCAGCTAGCATTGTCAGTTAATAGGTTATATAACAGCAGGCCCCACCGGGCATCCATCTGTTAGTTCACTGCGCAGCCACACCACAGCATGGTGGCATAGTTGGCCGCCACACATGTCTTGTTATGTTAACAGTGCCTCCTGGTCACCTCTTGTTGTAGCTTTCTAGTCAGTTAGGCTTTATGTTTGGTCACATATATTTGCTCATGTGTTTTTGTTTGTTTTGTCTTCTTTTCCCCTCGTTTCAGCTCCAAGAAAATCAGGACGAGATTGAAAACATGATGAATGCAATTTTCAAAGGAGTGTTTGTTCACCGATATCGGTATGGCTTCAAATACTGCATATCTTTTATCCAAAAAAACATGTCTCTGATACTGTTTGATGCTACTGTTGAAAACTTACTGTATTCTGTTCTGTTAAATTTTTTTTTTGTTTTTTATGTATTATGTATTTTAACAGTGATTCGATAGCAGAAATCAGGGCAATCTGTATAGAAGAGATTGGAGTGTGGATGAAACTCTATAGCGATGCCTTCCTCAACGACAGCTATCTGAAGTATGTGGGATGGACGATGCATGATAAGGTGGGTCCCTGGTAACCCCTCTACACCCATGGTGCAAAAACACAGGAATTTTCACTTTATTGTCCTGATCAAATCTATTTACAAGAGTGTGTGGACGTGTACAGAGCGCTCTTGACTGACATCTCCCTCACTGTCGGTTTGTTAGTTTTTTTTTAAAGTGTAGAATTACTTCATTTCTATCAATGTTATTATTACACGAAATTTGGCGATGACACATAATTCCCAGCTTAGCAGTGCACCGTGTCAGTCTGAGCAGATGTCTAATCAGCCAGAATAAGTGCAATTGAGTCACTGATTGTGCCGTTAACGGTCCTACACACCCACATGGGTGTTTTCAAAGTGTAGCCACAAGAATTCAGAGCAAGGAATTGAAAGCTGCTGTTACTCCAGCATTGATTGACAGGTCTAATATATATTTATATACAGTATATATTTATATATTATCGTATATAATAACAATAAACATTATTATATAATATTAATATAATATACAATAAAAAATACTTAGGCTTGCTGCTTATTGTATTTATGCACTGGATAAGTAACAGTTGTCTAATTCTCTATTCCAGCAAGGAGAGGTACGTCTGAAGTGTCTGACAGCTCTGCAGGGTCTCTACTACAACAGAGAACTCAATGCAAGACTGGAGCTCTTCACCAGTCGCTTCAAGGTCAGCACCACCTGCTGGATAATTTCAACACAACAGCTCCAACTTTGTTTCACACTCTTACGCAGAAACAAACACTGGGCTGATACTCTGTGGACACATTTGTGAATTAACAGACATAATTTGACTCATTAATCTAATTGATCCTTTTGACCAAATAACTCAAGAAATCTGTCATCTCTCTCTTTGCACAGGACCGTATTGTCTCGATGACCCTTGACAAAGAGTACGATGTTGCAGTACAAGCAATTAAGCTACTCACTCTAGTCTTGAAGTAAGTGACTGTGTTCTTGATGGTATTAAATAAGTGCTGTTAGATGTTGTTTACCATATATCAGTTGGTTGTAGTGTGTCAGGGCAGGCTTTTGTACACACTTTTCAGGAATTACATCAAGCACATGTGTGCTACTGGTGACAACTGTGGAACTGAAGTTAACTGAACCTTTGTGTTTGTCTCTACAGTAGTACGGATGAGGTGTTGACCCCCGAGGACTGTGAGAGTGTCTATCACTTGGTCTACTCAGCACACAGGCCTGTCGCTATCGCAGCTGGAGAATTCCTCTTCAAGAAGTAAGTCCTGCATGGCTCAAAGTTATAAATGAACAGGAGTCGGATCTGTGTTTGTCACCGAACAGAGAAGCACAACATGCCTTCAGAAAAATTAATGTAGAGGCACGTTGGGGAAGGAGATGGAATCACATGGGATATGCCACAGTTTTGTGGGAATTTAGGCAGGGCTGCAGCTAATGGTTATTTTTATCGTTGATTAATCAGTTGATTATTATCTTTATTGATTAAATATTAGTTGTTGCGTTGTATCTAAAAGTCAGAAAATGGTGAAAAATGTTGATCAGTGTTTCCCAAAGACCAAGATGACGTCCTTAATGTTTTACACACAACTCAAAGATAATCAGGTTACTGTCACAGAGACTTTAGAAACTAAAAATATTCTGATTTAAGATGCTGAAATCAAAGAATTTTGACTGTCTTTCTTAAATAGTTACTCAAACCGATTAATGGATAATCAAAATTGTTGTTGAATAATCTAATAATGGATAAATCATTGCAGCTCTAAATATAAAGACAAGTGAGAATTAAGTAACTTGGAAACTTAGAACTCTATGAACATTTGGTCTTTGCTGACCTCCAGTGGTCAAACTTTTCACCTTGCAGCTCTGAATTACAGGTGGGCTCAACAATCCAGTGACAGCACTACTGGACGTGGTTATGTTTAATAATAACATTTAATATTTCTCTAGCTTTTGCATCTCTCTAAGTTTTTCTCATATTCACCCTGTTAGTTCAAGGTGAAACTCAAAAGTCAAGTGTGTAAAGTTGCTTCGTAACTGCCCTCTGTTGAAAGTTTAATTTTACAAGGCAGTCAGTTCTCAGCCTAGCTCATGAGTTTTAATTTTGCAGGCCCCTTGCTGCTGCTAAGAAATGCAGTTGGCGGATTATGTGGGAGTTGCTTTTATGTGATGCCCAACTAATGATTAATATCCTCAAAAGGCTGTTCAGCCAGCGGGAACCAGAGGAGGAAGGTGCCCCCAAGAGGAGAGGCAGACAAAGCCCCAACGCCAACCTCATCAAGACCACTGTCTTCTTCTTCCTGGAGAGTGAGGTATGTTATCGACTTTATTTTTCTTTTCAGTCACACATTAAGTACAGCCTCTGAATCATCCATCCTTCATCTGTGGGAACGTCTCTCTCCTCAGCTCCATGAGCATGCAGCCTACCTGGTGGACTCCCTCTGGGAATGCGGTGCAGAGCTACTGAAGGACTGGGAGTGTATGATCAGCTTACTGCTAGATGACCCACTGCCAGGAGAGGAAGGTAAGGCGCTGGTTTCTTGCAAGGCTACGTTGCAAACATTGCTTGTGTTTCAGAGTACAAATGTGACATCATTCTGATTCTTATGTGTTTGTATGTTGTTTTTTTTGCAGCTCTCACAGACAGACAAGAGACAGCGTTGATTGAAATCATGCTGTGCACTGTACGCCAGGCTTCTGAATGCCACCCACCTGTTGGAAGAGGCACAGGGAAGAGGGTAAGTGTGGCTAAAACTTTCCAATAGTAGACCAAGATTGGTTAAAGGATAATTAAGGTGTTTTCTAACATGGGACAGACTGTCCAGGGGACGTCATAATAGCATTTGCCAAAATTGAAATATTAGTTGAATATTTAACTTTGGTACTGGGTCAGTGCAAGCTGAAGCAAAAGACCAAACAGTTACACTGGCATCTTTGTCTTGTAAGTTTCTTTAAATAACTTAAATCCAACCATCATAAATGCTAGTTGACTGTTTGATTATTTTTCCTCCCTCTCTCTCTTCTTTGCTTTGTGTGACAGCTGTGTTTTGCAACATTTCAGACATTTTTGTTGATAAAGGGTTTATTTTCTGTGGATGGTTGATTGCATTTGTGGGGTGTATTCTTTTTCTAGAGAAACAAGTTTGATCTTGGAATATATTACATACTGACACTGATGAGTATGTTGCAATGTTTTGTGCTTCTGTTGACACACTTTGTTATGATGTCAGGTTTGAGATAACAGAGTCTGCAAAACATTTTTAGATATTCTGCTTGTTCTTACCAGTAGTATGTTGAGCTGTTTTCCACCCAGGCTGTTGTATTTACTGAATCTGGCATCACATTAATGAGGGATTCATCTCACAATCTAATAGACATTTGATGTAGATGTTACAGTTCTGAACAGACTCGTTTTCACATTTCTTATTGGCTTCAACTGTTGGAGCTTGATTGGTGCTTGAATGTTTGTTTGAAAACTTGACCCACAATAATCTCCTCAAATGTGACAATGTTGTTACACATCAGTAACTAAAAGCATAGCTGAGGTTTTAAATGAAACAAATACCCTGGGTGCAGAGTTAACTTTTCAAACGTAAAATGTTAAATTGTTTCTCATGCATGAGGACAAGCATCTAACTCACTGCATCTGTGATCAGGTGATGACTGCTAAAGAGAAGAAGACTCAGCTGGATGACAGAACCAGAATGACAGAACTGTTTGCTGTGGCTTTGCCCCCTCTACTGGCCAAGGTTTGTTATGTCCATACTGTGTTCTCAACAAGCACTCCTCTGAAGGGCTTTTTGATTCAGGTGTGTATTTATAAATAAGAAAATGAATGTTTGTTTTACAGTATGCTGTGGATGCAGAGAAGGTGACAAACTTGTTGCAGCTGCCTCAGTTTTTTGACCTGGAAATTTATACTACAGGGCGTCTGGAGAAGGTAAGACGACGACACCAGTCAAATTAGGAGGGGAAAAAAGGATCACTTAATTTCACATGATAACGAAATATTTTATCTTCCTCGTTGACTGTTATCACATGATGTGACACTCTTTCTATTTAATCCAGCACCTGGAATCCCTGCTGCGTCAGATCAGGGAAATTGTGGAGAAGCACACAGACACTGAAGTTTTGGAGGCCTGCTCCAAGACTTACCATGCCCTCTGCAATGAGGAATTCACAATCTTTAACAGGGTGGACATTGCCCGCTCCCAGCTACTGGATGAGCTGGTGGACAAGTTCAACAGGCTACTGGAGGATTTTCTACAAGAGGTACGAGTGACGGGATGCACACGTCTCCTCCTATACATGCCTGTTTAGACTTATTGCCCTAAACATCTCAAACACTTAATATTATCACTGCCACCTTTGCCTTTTGTTGTTATGTATTGTTGCTGAAACCTGTCTCGTGGCCTTCCTCCTTGCATAACCTCCCAAATTGTCACTGTAAATTTTTATTCATGCAAATAAGACTTACTTCCAGTCTCAAGCTGTTGTTTATAAAGAGCTGCAGTATGTCTTTAGACTTGTTTGTCTTCTACTATATTTTCCTGAATACTCAGAACAGGGATGTCATACTGTTTATGCAAAACAATGTGAGAAAACCGTAGTGTGTGAAGAAGCTCATCAGATAAATTTCAGTTTGATCTGTTCCAGATGATTCAGTCTTTATCAGATGAGTAAGCATCTTGATCCATAAAACTTAACACAGTGTGCAAAATGTCTCTTTCCAGGGTGAAGATGCTGATGAAGATGATGCTTATCAGGTTTTGTCAACTCTAAAAAGGATCACGGCATTTCACAAGTATGAAATGTATTCCTTCTGGAGTACCTGTTGCTTCATACACTTGATATCCCTCACCTTATCCCTTTCACCACTCATGTACTCTTTACAGTTTTACAACAATTAAGCTGTGACTCTGTGCATACGTTTATGAAACTGACTGAGACTTTCTCAAATTTGTTGCAGTGCACATGACCTGTCGGGGTGGGACCTCTTTACCAGCAACTTCAAGCTTCTCAACACGGGCATCGAGAATGGAGACATGCCTGAACAGGTTACTAAACACACACACACACGCATGAGATTCTTAGACTCGACAAATTGTGAAGTACCAATAAATATTAACATTCCTGGGATTGTCTTTTTGTTTTTTGTTTTTTTGTTTTTTTCTGGTGAGCAGATAGTCATTCACTCACTGCAGTGTACCCACTATGTGATCCTGTGGCATCTGGCAAAGTCATCTGAGGGCAGCTCCAGGAAGGTGAGATTTCCTAAAGCCAAATTCATTGTCACTACTCTGCACTGTTTTGAACTGGATAGGCGTGTGTTATGTTAAAAAAAATCTGACTTTTTACTGTTGTTTTTTAATTATTTTTTTCCTTCTCAGGATGACCTGGTGACCCTGAGGAGGCAGATGAGGGCATTCTGTATGATGTGTCAGCGCTACCTCACCAATGTCAACACAGCTGTCAAAGAACAGGTGACACAGACACAAGAACAACAAATCAACATGTGTAGCAGCAGCGGTAGTAAAATCTCCTTAAAGGCAAAGCAAGAGAAGGGCGTAAAGTATCAAATTGGGAACATCAGCAATTAGGCAAGGTGATAAAAACTTTTAACTCTGAAGAGGTGGGTACGCTGCTGTTCGTTGCAGCTGCAGAGGATTGGCCTCAAAGTGCTGGTAAGAGAGTTGTATTGCGTGAGCAAGTGACTTCAACACAAAGCTTATATTTTCCTCGTTCATGTGTGATGAAAAGGCATTTAATAAAACTTTTTGCTGAACCCATCTGTGCCTCACAACTGATTTAACTGATCCAATTCAGAAATTCATATTTATCCATAATTATGCTAAGAAACCTTGTTTTAAACCTAATTTACACAGAGTCCTTTTGCGACGCACTTACACTGAGTTTTAACCTTTTGTCGTCCTTTTCCCCTCTCTTTCCTTCTACAGGCGTTCACCATCCTCTGTGATCTCCTGCTCATCTTCAGCCACCAGATGGTGTCCGGAG
>JAJHUR010137400.1:0-46426 GCA_027495735.1 Lutjanus campechanus | reverse complement strand
CACTTAGTTCCTCTTATCTGAGTGACAGTGTTATTTAACATCATTTTCTTTTAATTTTTCTTATCTTCCTATCCTTTTACAAACTAGTATGTTGGTGATAAATAGATTCAACAAATGCAATGTACTATTCCAAAGCTGTCTGAGCAGCTGGATGGAGAAAATACGGAAATTACTCCATTAAATGTGAATATCATGTCTCAGTTAATCCACTCCAATATCTCATTTCCACTTTCAGTTACTCACCTCGATGATTGCCTCCAGCTCGTCAGGAGTAACACACGGGTGTTTCTCCAGGAACGAAGCCTTCTCCAGAATGATGCTGGTCTTCTGCTTGCTTTCAAATGGCTGCTCCAGCGCGTTGAATGCCAGACCTCCACAAATCAGGTAGAGCAGGACCACGATGAACACAGCCAGCACTGTCTTCCACTTCATCACAGAGTGGAGTGCTGCAGCCATGCCATCGCAGCTGGCGTCCATGCTGGCCACCACGCTGGCGGAGCGGGAGGAGATGGACAGGCGTGGCAGTGGACAGTGACCGTTGGCCTTGTTAGGGTCACAGCCCATGGGGTTCTGCATGGTGGCCACGCTGGCCTGGACCAGACTGGACTTGGCCATGCCAGGCTGGACCTTTTTGGGAGGAACCAAGTTGGTCTGGACCGCCACTAAGACAGAGTGAGAAGAAAGGGGAGATTAATTTATGTTTATTTAGCTTGATGTTGGTGGATGCCAAGATGGAAACAGCAATTCTGGATCTTCTGAAGTGATTATGCTAGAGATAAGTGACATACAAGGGGCATTTCCAGTGCTGATGTATTTACAGGTGCCTGATAAGAAAATTGAAGGGAATGAATGGAATGAGTTTAATTCCAGTATTTTCTCCCACCTCCCGCTTACATGTCAAATACATCAACTGTAAATGGTTTAAAAGATTTGTTCTTTCCAAAGACTTACAACAAACAATGATACAACTTTTCAATGTTTCAACATTAAACATTGTAAATTTTCTTTTTTAATCAATATTTTTATTGCCTTTCACCTAAGAATATTCATTACACATGACTGTCATAACATAGCAACATAAAAAATATTGATTACAAATTCATTCAAACTCACTCCCCCAGAACTCACTTAAGACAGATGAAAAATCCCCCTTTTCCTGGCTGCACTTGATGCATACACCAGGACATTATGCATTTTGTAGATGTAATAAAGTAAATCATTTTAAAGGTTACAGTGTTAAGAGTCCTTGTGAAGCAGAAATCACTGTACAGGTTTGGAGTCTGCACTTGAACATTGCTTTATGAGGACATAAACACAAGCTCATCACAGCCATCGAAAACCTGTAACCTCCTGTACGAAGCATTATAAGGTGATTTCCTTCCATTAATCTGAGTAAATAAAGGGCCTCTTCAGAAAGCTCAAAGCTTTCAGCACAAACTCCTGTTATCCGGCAGCCTACAGCTGTGTCAAAGCTCCACCTCATCTCAGCATCTTGCCATGCTGAAAATTTGTTTCGGGTTCTGCACATAAAAGCCATTAGTCCTGTGGAATGGAGCCTCTACAGCTACTGCTTCAATCACTAATGCAGAAAACCTTGTCATTGAATTAATATAATGAATGGAAACTCCAGAAACATCCTGAATTAGAGGCAATAATCAAATGATTGAATGAAGACTACATGGATGTTTATGGACAATAAGACAAAATAGGAATAAACATTTACAAATATTTAAAGACAGAATTTGGATTATTTGAAGTAGGATTTTATGAGGCACTTATTGACAGTCAGTGTATTACCTACTGAAGCTGGTGGTCGACGTGCTAGTTTGGAAAAGCGGAGAACACCAGCACAGAAGCTAAGCAATGTACTGCTGTGGACAGGGACACTTTACCTTAGCATTAGACAACCTTTTCAGACAGGAAGCCACAATTTTTTACACCAAGTATCACTGTCTCTCACTCAACCAGACTCCATTGGCAAAAATAGCATTTTTACACAGGAGTTGCTTGTATATACAACTGCAAACTGCTGGTTTGTTTGTATTATTCTATGACTTCAGTAAATCTGTGCCAACATTTTAAAACATGGAAATCTTGCAATAACACAGACAAACTAGCCAATCCAGGCAGCGTTGAGACCAGCAACTCCCACGTTCTGTAATGTAAAATTACTGATTTTGCCAATGGAGTCTGGTTGGTTTGGAGACTGATATTTGGATTATGAAATGGTGTTTTTCTGTTGGAAAAGGCTATCTGACTGCAATATAAAGAATATAATATAAGTTACGTTTTGCTGCTGACTCTTTTCACAGCACTTCAAAAAATCCAAACTATCCCGTTAAATAACACACATCCCTTTGCAGCTAAACCTTTACAGTACTTGGTGGAGGTGAAAACTGAATTAAACTCATTGCTGGGAAGTAGGATTCAATTTTTCTAATCGACTGTAAGAGAGGGATAAGTGCCACTTTCAGTCATTGGCTTCTGGATGGGGTTTTATAATAAATGCAAGTGTGGTGGAGCGGGTCAACCAAATGGCAAGCACCACCTTGGAGGCTGCCAAATTTAGATTACTTTAATGTGCATAGAGCATTGTATAAGCTATTCAGAGCTGCGGCCTTCACCCCTGACGCCCCCACCTCTCTCAGATCGGATGGCGTGCCTTGGAGCCATGGGCGGAGTCTGCTATCTACAATGGTGCAAATCTGGAAGGTAGGAATAGGAAATTGATTTGTTTTACGGAGGCACTGTCTTATTTAATGGAATAGTATCACTTATGGGATATGCTGAGTAAAATGTATGCACTCAAACACACACACACACGCCCCACCCTGATGAGTCAAGGACGTCCAGGAACTGTCTCATTCTCTCGTCCAGCACCAGCTATGAATCTTGTTAGTTAATCCCTGTATCATGAGTGAATCAATAACAGCAAAGTGGTGTCACAAGCTGAGGAAGGTGCAAAACTGCCACTTTCAATTTACAGTACATGCCTGTAAGGGCGGTGGCTGCGGCTATTTTTAGAACATGAGATGAATTAGAAAAATTAAGAGCAAGAGGTGAGGCAGCAGAGAGACCCCACATCAGTATTCTCCGCTGTTTTGGGTGCAGTCGTTCTGACGGATTCAGTAAAACTTCTACTGTTAAATTAATTGCAAAGTCCATCACTAGTCTTACTAAGACATTAATTACTTTTCATCTTATCTTGCGAGTGGAATTAAATAAATCAGCTCCATGCAGCAGGGCAGCAACAGCTATACACTGTAGGGCTGTTCAGAAAGCTGCATCTCATTAACTGTAGCACAGCTGTAACTAACAATTATTTTTTTTATCAGTTAATCTGTCGACCATTTTCTCGATTACACAATTAGTTGTTTGGTCCATAAAATGTAAAAAATAACAAGATAACATCGATTGGAACACTTAACATCTGATTGTTTGGTCAACAAGTTTTGATCTAGGATTGAAAATTTTGTGCATTTTCCTGAACTGAAGGTTGAAAACGCTAACAATCTATGAATCATTAATAGTTGCAGATTGCACATTTTTTCCCCATTTTAATTTCAAGTTTAAGTTTCCTTATTCAACAAATGACGCCGCTAGGAGCTATGAGGTGCAATTGCTGCCAAAGTCTTAACAGCAATTAATCGAGTAATGATCAATCGTTTACATCCCTAATGTGAATTTTAAATCAAAATGGCGAGTTTAAAACTGTGATGAACGTAACTCATGCTTCAACTTTCTAAGACTGTGTCATTAATCTAAAATCTTTTTCAAACCACTGAGTTTGCTTCACATTGATTTTTGCAAATTAAATCAAGCCTGAGTGGAGAGCAGTGCTTTTTATCTGATACTATCTGCTGCTCTCCCTCTCTCAGCCCTCACTCTCTGTCTCCAGCATGTCTGGCCAAAGCACAGGAAGCATTCACCGTGGACTCAGGTCCATCACAGAGATGCTCTTCAATTTAACATTAAAAATAATGTTTAAAATAGGCTATGTGGATGATTGTGGTGATGAAATGTTACATCAACCATTTACAAAGCAGTTTAATGGGGCACAGTTGTGGTGGGACTTCAGTTTGTCAACATTTCAGCATGTCAGCTGCATATTACATGCTCAAAGGAATTATTCACCCACTGATGAACAAAATGCGAAATTCTAGTGATAGTAAACATGCAGGCAATTTTTGGGTTGGCTCAGGTCGGCCTTTGGCTTGGTTATTCCCTGTGGCACCAGACAGGTTGTAGGCGTTTAACTCACCAGCTGAGCCTCAAAATTAGGCATCAAGCCAGCCTGAATAACACACAACTTCCTGTGGAAACAAATTTCAAAATAAAACCTTTGCTGAGGAAGTTGCATCTATCAATCTAAATATCCATCTCTAAACAAAATTAAAACATTTCATTTTAATAGAGACTGAAACCAGAACAAAATCCCCACATATTAAAAAAAATCACATTACAGGGCATGGTGGAGGAGACAGAGCCTGTTTCCTGTAAGATGGCTGTGATCAGTCATTCAGTACGTTACATGTTCACAGGGAGGATGGCCCAATGGGAGGGTTGGGGTTAGGATGAGAGAGAATCCCCATGGGTCTGGGATAGGTTTGCAAATGTTGTGCTTTTTCCTTTGCTGATACTTGAACATGTTCACAGTCAATAATCAGTTAATCATTTATTTATTTTTCTCAGTTTAAGTTCTATTTAAACAATTATAGTGACAAACTAGTTATGAAAAACATTTATTTATGAAGCACACACAATTAACACAAACAGAATAATAAACAAAACAGTGCTTAATGGGGTGCAGTTGCTGCTATTTCTGGACTAACAAGGCAGAGCAAACCAAATCGTGAGAGAACCTGTGAGTTCCACAGAAATGGTACACAACACATACATTTTTAATTATTAGTCATCAAAATACCTGGTCTAAGGGTGTATTTTCAGCAGCATAGATGCTAATAAATGATCATGGGAATATTATAAGAAGACTACAAACTGCAGTCTGTCTCTAGGATCCTCTCACTCCTCCAAGGCTACACGTTGCTACTTGTCACTTCGATAATAAAGGTGACACTACTCTATAGACTGTATAGGCTACAATTAAGTATAGAATTGAGTATCTACAGTATATACTTTATAGCATATTATAGATCCAAGATGAAACTGATGGAAGGGCAGGAGTGAGAAAAAGGTGCATCTACTAAACCGTATGCACCTCAGAACCATGGACAGCTCCATGGATTTATCAATACACAGCACAGAACTAGAAAGCAGGGCTCCAACCCCAATTACCACTGTGCAGACTCCAGCTCCAAATAACATCAGCAGAACAAGGTGGCAGCACTTGTATGCTTTGTCATTGTCCATCTTTATTTACAGTCAGTGCAACTGATATTTCAGAGCCATTGTTGGAGCCATAGATTCTAACTTGCACAAACCTCAGTCAGATAAAGGATCAGTAAGTCAGGCAGACTAGACTAACATATTCTAATAACAAATCTCTTCCCTGCTACAAGGAGGATGCATTGTGGTAATTTTGCTACCTCACCCCCCCCCCCTTCTGAAGGCCTACTGGCTCTAATCTATCATAAGTGACCAGACATGTCTGGAAAAAAATGCATGTCCGGTGATTAAACTTGGGAATTACAGTCTCATGGAAAGAATTTTATGCAACAAATCCTTTAGGGCAGGTTCACACCTAAAGGTCCGGTTCCAGAATCAAAACAATGTGAGGATGATAGATCATTGAAGTTTCCAACTGGCAAAAAGCTAAAACTCAAACAGTCCAAAAACTGTAAACACAAGTCATGTGGTAGAAATCTTGTTTGATTATTGCTCTTATGGTCAGTGGATGTAAAAGACACTAAAACTCATCCCAGTTTCTACCTGGATGTCACATACATCACATACATACATCATGTAGCACCGGTTGCTTGTTATATACAGTATGTTACATTAAACCTTTTAGATGATGGCTTATTGTTTGGATGAGTTTGGATGGTGAGTGTTAAAACACTTGTCAGGAATTTCATGCAAAACCTCAAAGATGCTGCAGTTGTGCCCCTCTGCTCAATTTGCTCGACAGAAATCTCAAAATTTGGCAAATTTGTGACTTGTCTTGTGTTTGATTCTCATCCAGTTTTCATCTGCACTGACAATATTTCCAAAGTGAGCATCGGTATTCTCAAAATGCATTAAAATAGTATTCAAAATTTCCCCCAAGCCCCCTAAGGAGTACTTGAACTCATGACCTCAGTATTTTTAAAACACTGGCTCTGCCCTGTGCACCAGAGTTTGAGTTCAGCGTTCACACCGACCAAAACGAAACACGCCAAGGGGGTAAACTGGATAAAACAACTGCGGTGTGAAGCCGCCCTTACACAACATAATTTTTCAGGAAATTTAACATGCTTTTATTCTGTTAGCGTTTCCGGGTTTCATGCTGGTTACTCCTGCTAATTTTACGCGGTTACAGCTCCGCTCCCAGCAGCGCTGCTTTCCACAGCTGAGCACAAGGAGGATGGAGAATAAAGAAATACCCCCAAACGCTTTGTCTTGTGTTAGGCTAAGGCTGCTTTTTGCAGAAGAGGAACAAGCAAATAAAGAAAACACGAAGAATAATGAACAACATTATGAATAAGAACTGTTCAAGCCGGTGAATAACAAAGCCTGCTGTGATTTATTGTGTCTCAGGTATCTTCATGAGATGTTGCTGAGATTCAGGAGTATTATTAAATGACAAATATCTAAACTTATCAGACAATAAAGAAAGCAGTATTTACCAACCTTGCTCCGGGTCCCAGTTAACTTGTTTCCTCGGGTTTTCTATTGGAAATTTCATCTCTATTTTGGTTCTCAATCAAAACGAAGAGGAATTTGTTCTTTGCGCTTCTTAAAATACCGGGAAAAGAACCAAATCACGAGGAATTTTTCTACCTAATCTTCTACTCATCATGTTTTCGTGGATATGGCTGTGAATTGTATCGAAGGATAAACCGCATTGTCTGCCCCTGCTAACGTCCCCCCTCCTCTTTCCTTTTCTCTCCACCTCGCCCGGACGCGCGGTGCTCGCCTGACAGACTGAGATACTTGTGAGACCATCACCACATCCCGTCTCTCTCTCTCTCCCCCCTTGTCTCTCTCACACACAGCAGCGGTCCGGTCCACAAACACAGCCGGAGTGTGTCCAAATAAAGCAACTTTAGCCGCGCGTTAAACCAACAGCAGCGAGGAGAACAACGGGGAAGGATGCTCTCCTCCTCCCTTTCATTCATCCCCAAAGCGCACGACTCCACATTCATTCACTGGAACTAGCAGGAAGAAATTAGCTTATAGCGTCGCATCAGATGCATTTTCACTAATTCATTGGCTATAATCCGTTTTTCAATACTCACTCTTGTGTTTTTTCTCCCCCAAATCAGGATAATCCTCTCATCGTTTGGCAACCGGTGAGTGAGCACATGGCGCAGGGCGGCAAGTCAGAGATGTACCAAATCAGCGGCAGACTTAACCATTACATCATTCACATGTATGAGAAAGGGTGCATTATTTATGAAAGAGTCACCTCCTCCACCCCGTCAGACCCCCTAAACTGTGTACTAAATCAGATGATAAGGCTGCTCACTATAAGGAACGTTTAGGTCAAATTATTTCCAGGAAATAAGTTATTTTCGGTAAATATTTACCAATATTCAATTTTAACTTTATTGTTAATTCAATTTCACCAATTGAATAGGTAACTCAAACTTAGGTCGCATTTAAAGGACTATATTCGTGTAGCCTATTTGAATGGTTTTGTCAAGCATGTCTTAGATTATCTTAATAGGTTCTCAAACCTGCCCCGCAGCATCGATTTTCATTCATTTCAAATGAATTGTGTGAAAGTGAGCTTGTGAAGACGTTGATACAATCTTCACCTGCAAATGCATTATTTAATACTAATGACAATCCTTATTTAACAGTGTTTACAGCAAAAGTTACTCATTGCTTTACAACACATACAAAAGAAGCAGACTGTAATGTTTTATTCATTTCGATGGACTGTGTGAAACTAAGCTTGCAAAGACCTTAAACATGTTTTTATTTTGGTCAAAATTATGTTACTGTAACTGTGATACAATCTTCACTTACAAATGCATTACAATGCTAATAATCCTTGTTTAACAGTTTTTACAACAAAAGCTAGGCACTGCTTTACAACACATACCAAAGAACCAGTGTGCAATATGTTTGCAAGAGAAAACACTATAAAAAAAACAAGCACATTATAAAGCTACGTATTGATTAAATAAACTAGGCTAGATTAGATTCAACTACATACACTGAACAGAGTACAGAAACTGAAACAAAAAACTTCACTGTGGCATCCAACCGGAAAAGCAAAAGTGCAGAATAATGCATGATATGAATATGCTAAGATATATACTGTAAGAACAAAAAGATAAACAGTGCAGGTGTGAATAGAGAACAAGTAATGGCACTAGTCTGACATTACGGAATAAACAGCTGGATGTATGATATGAATACAGTGTTTATAGATCAGATATATGCAGTATAGACATTACAATATATGTGAATACATTACAGGTCAGATATACTGTATACAGTATGGACATTAGTATAAATAGGTGAAATCATAGTACAGGTAAAGTGTAGTGTAGTATCAGATGGGAGCCAGCAGCTGAGGCTGTCATATATGTATAATAAATGTATAATCAATTTTTTTTTTAAATGGAAAATGGAAATATAAAAGGAAGCGTAAATATACAAAAGTGACTTCATATGATGGTGACTTCTGAGAGGGGATTTAACAGATGATACTGACAGAGCCAGCCAAGCCAAAAGAAAAAGGCATGGCTGCAAGAAAGTAAAAACACTTCAAGGGGAAATTTGGCACCCTTCATGTGGATGTCCAGTCAGCATTGATGGTAAATGTAGTCAATTGAAGCCATAAATTTCTCAGTGTGTACAATACTGGCAGAGATGAATTCCCCTGCTGCAATAGCTGTTGTTCTTCCTGCATCCAGTGATGTCAGTGGTATTACTGGATGCCAAGTAATAACTTTAAGGTAGGGTGTGATACACAGTAACATGGGTAAAGTTTGTGCACAATGCATGCTGGTAGATGTAGGCACTGCCAGTACAGCTCTGCAAGCCAAAGAACTCAGTTTTCTCTATCAGTGCATGGAGGAATTTATTGCTTCAGTCCACTACATTTACTTTCAGCACTGATTGTTCACCCACATGAAAAGTGTCACATTTGTCACCTTTTAAAAATAAAAACAATGAGGCATTTTTGAAAAGGCGGTAGCAGTAATTTATCACTCAACACACAAAACCACAGAAGGGGAGGACACGCATGTGTCCATGGAAAAACAAAAAGTTTTGAATAGACACTTGACTTGTCAAACACAGGTGTAATTAATGAAATTCTGCATCACAATACTTGCAATTTCTTTGAATCCAAGTAATTGTGAAAGATTCAGAATAGAAAAATTTATTCAAACTCAAAATTGCATCAAATTGAATCAGGGCAGAAAAGGCTTAGGATGCTTAAAGCCAAATAAAGATATTCTCAGGTCATCAGAGTGGAAAATAAAGCATGTTTTACTCCTGTATGAAAGATTAAGCCCACAAAAAAATAAAAGACTATAGAAGAAATTCAGCCAATTCTGTATTACACTTTCTATAAAGCGTTTCATACATATGTATCGTATACTATTTTCCTGATGAGAGGAAATAAAAACAATAAGACGACCTGTTAACTCAGCCTAAATGCATTTATTTCTCATTTATAAAGTAGTTAACATGTCTATACTGTATGTTTTTAATAACATGTCAAGATAATATAAAGAGATCTGAAATGGCAGTAAAATTGGTCAGGAATGTTCAATTCTGCACAAATTAGCTCTTCCCAACATTTATTGATTCAGCCTATTGTGCACTGGGTTACAATGTTTGTCATTTTTGAAAAATGGATCCTCAGGAAAAAAAAGTCTGTGAAACACTGGTCTAAACAGTGCCAAAACATGTGCGCTAATGAATCTGGTGCCTGTCCACATCACTCATAGGATGGATTTACTGTGGGAAACATCTTCATGAGTTTCAGTTTTATATTTTGAACTATAACAATCCATGTCTAGTGCAGACAAAATGGTATTTTTTTTAACTGATGATAAAATCACACTATTAAGCGCTGAACAAAACTAACCAGGGGGCTAACTACACTGTTCAGACAGGCTGTTTCACGTGCTTTCACACTACCATTAAGTACACACAGTTCTTTGCTGGTAAATGACGTCAGGGGTTAAAAGGTCTATCAAACAATACAAGGAACATGACAGAATTAACAATATACTGCTGACAGAATGCTCCCATGACTGACGTGTACTCAGAATTTATATCTGTTGCACTCTGTTTTCCCACATTGGTCCGTTTTTCACACTATTACTATAAATGAGGCAACGTTGGTGGTTTTTGTTTTCAGCCGGCCAGATGGTGTATGTACACCACAAACTGTCCTGAAAACATCCCATCGGTAATAAACAAGATAGGCCACCAGCCATCTCATGGTTGAATAGAGAGAAGCCATCGTCAGTGTTCCTGTGCCTCTTCTGCTATCAAAGTCAAATTTCCTGTTGTTTAAATGGTTTATAATTGGAAATGCATACCTGTTCCACCACTCACTGAGGGAGAAATGCCAACAAGTCTGTTTTTCTCATGACAAAATAAAGTCCCAAAATGTTTCAAGCATTAATTCATTCTGCTGTCTTCTCTCATGTCGAAGGAGGAGACTCAGGAAGTTCAGAGCTAGACAGAGCCCCTAGAATGTGTCAAACAAATATAGATCAATTTTACTGTTACTGGGCCCTTGAGAGCTGTTTGCAAAGAAATACATTTCAGGCTGCAGTCTTGTCTCTTCCAGATGACTGCATGGAAGACAATTGTATAAATGGTGTATCAGTGCAAAGTACAAAACAATTTCTGTGTAATCCTGTTCTTAGTGGCAGGCACAAGGGCTCTAGTACACTGTTTTATGACCAGTGAGGACAATATAAGCTGTTTTTCCCCTGCAGTTTATTGGCTTTGCTCTGGCTACACTTGCTACCGTGTCTCCAAAAATGTCACATCCACACCCAGAAATCTCACAATGCTGAAACACAAATATCAATGTGGGAGGTCAGTAATTTTATCTACTGTCTTTAGCATGTGTGCTGCACACTATGAACTCATGTAATGATTAACAATAAATACCGCTGCCAGTGGATATCTACATTTTAAATGAGTGTCCATTATATTAGTTGAGTACAAAATGATATCTTGTACTTCTTGATAAAAAATCATATTTAAAAAATACATTTATACATTTAATTAGTGGAAAGGTGTTTTAAATATGAGTTTCCATCATATTAGTTGAGTACTGTATCTTTTGCTCGTTCTTGCAGTCGTCCAGCAGATGGTGTTGCTTGGGGGTGGGTGGTTTGAGTGGCACGTTCTTCCTCACGGATGAGCGTGATGACGAAAGCAATCATAGCAACCAGCATGGCGACGGGGAAGCTTTGCTCGGCTCCTCATCTGCTTATGAGCTAGTATTAGCTCGTCACTTTTACGTTACTTGATTATCGTACAGCGTTAAAATGTTTACAGTCGAGTACACTGTAGGTTCTGAATGTGTCCGAGCTCTTCCGTCTCTGCTCCAGGATATTCCTGTGGAAAATGGGATACGCTGAGTGCAACATTGACATGGATTCGAGAACAGGTAACGTTAGTTAAGCAATACTGTACTATTAGCATTAGCTAGCTATTTAGCTAGCCGTAGTTAATCGGCAGAGGGAAGCAATTCAAATTGTGCTTAGGTAGCAACTCAGAGATAAACTCATGTTGGCAGCGTATACACTCACTAATATGGCTTCAAGTTTACCGAGACAGTGGTCAGTCATGTCTTTACATCGATAGTATGAAGACTTGGCTAAACTTGGAAAACATAACTACAGTAACGTTAGCTTCAGTTAACTGTAGCCCCATCGGAGAAAACGTTTTCTATTTTCACAGTGGTTTTTGCGTTAGTTTTTTACATTTCAGTGACATTTTATTACTGTAAACACGAACCATATTAACAAAAATGATGTATCAATTCAAATCAAAGTGAAACTAATAAATGATTGATTAAAAAAAATTAAACTTTTTGAAATATTTTAATTTATTGTTTGCATTACACATACTTGTTGATTAAATATCTGTTCTGAATTTATCTTTAAAACAATTCCATACTACTGTTAGTATTAACATACTAAAACTGGAACAGAAATGTATATTATCTTGACTTTTAAGATATAATGCATATAATACAGTTTCTCTTATTTGGTTACACACGTTTTGTGAAACACAAGTGCAGACACACACACAAAACCCAAAACTTTACAAATCACTTGCAAAAGAAAGCACTGCACTAAAAACAATGTTATGTTTTCTCAAAATGAAATTTTCTGTTTGAATGACATACACCATCAAAAGAACAGACATGTCTAAGAACCAATTGAATATAGTTGTGCTCAGTGGAGAACACTATGCAGGAAAGAGACTAATCTTAGTTTGCATTTTCAGTGTTACACTACATACTATACATACAACAGCCGGTTGTAAACTTATGTACTCCTATATAAAACACATAAATACAAGAATATCATTTGGAACTGTCAAAAGTGTTCCTCTTCCACCATCACATGACAGTCTTTCAGTTTTGTGAAATATACATGTAATATTCTGTAAAATAAGTAAGCATTAGAAAAATATTGTAAAATGACAAAGTATGAGTAAAGTTTCCAATTTCATACATTAATGAAACATTTTTTCCAGTATTCAATTCATTGAATACTGTCTCAATATGCAGTACTGCAGAAAGGAGAGTAAATCTCTTACCTTTTCTCATTTTTGTATTTGTGCAGAATTGGTGTAAGATCAGTTACACAAGTTCTGGGTCTTAAAATTACTGTATGTCTGACCACCAAAGGTTAAAGGTATTCACTTTACAAAGATAAAGAAGTTCAAAACATAGTTTGAGATGCTGTGTGCTCCAAATGCTTACTTGATATTTGACTTAAATGTAAATGTTTAACTACTTATTAAAACTGTCATTCAATTTAGGGAGTGTATCATCTGGATTGGGGAGCAGCTCTGGTATGAGAGGACAGACTTTGAAAAGTAACCGTAAGTGTTAATATGTGTTAATATTATAATGAGAAATTAGTCAAATGAGTGTTGGTCATTTGTAACATAGGAGCTTAATTTTACATTGTACTCTATGTTGTTCTCTGTCTTGTGTTTTCAGCTTTCTGCCCTCGCTCCACCAGCAAGTTGACACAGTCAATCGTTAAAGACCACATGGTGTCTCATTACAAAAAGGTTTACTCAGCTAAAGGTGAGCTGCGTGGCAGGAATACATTATGATCCTTAATTGACATTCGATGGACCAAGCTAATCCAGCTCCCAGCATGCATATTATGTTCATATGTTGAAGTGGTTAAAAGAACAGTTTGTCCTATAGTGCTGTTTATCCACCTTGATGTTTTTGGTGCGAATAGCAGAGTTTTAGAGATATTGGCCGTAGAGATATCTGCCTTCTCTCCAATATAATGGGACTAAATAGCACTCAAATTTTCTTTCTAGTTAAAAGAAAGAAGTTCCAGTAGATTCTAAAGTAGTTCCAGTAGATTTTGCTGCGGACATAAAGTAGTTCCTACATGAACTTGCTCATAGCAAGGTGTGTGGACTGTCTTGAGTAGCCATGCCAAGATTTTTGGAAAGAGAGAAGAGATTTTGAAATTTTCAGATGTACTTTTCTTGGTGCTTTGAGCACCATAAGCCAAGTACCATTTAGTCCCATTATATTGGAGAGAAGGCAGACATCTTTAAGGCCGATATCTTCAAAACTCTGCAGACCACACCAAAAAAATCTGAATGGATAAATAACACTGTAGGCTTTTGAGAAAAAAATGTACTTTTGATTTTGGTGTGAACAGTCCCTTTAAAACCTGTATCTCTGTTGCATTATAATTAAATTCATACATTGTTGTGATCTAACTTTTTTGCCTTGTGCCACAGCTGCCATTGATGCCTCAGTACCCAAAAGCTTGATACTTAGTGTGAAGTGTAAGTACCCACAAATATAACCACTAACAATCAGATTAGAATCAAAGACAAGAATTTTCTCTCTGAACTCACCACTTTGCATCAGTGTTCGGTCTTTCAGGAAGAAATGAATCATTACATGCAGAGGCGCATAAGCATTAATACAGTGCAGCCACTCATCACATACAGGATGCAACTCATCATCATCTTTAATGGCAATTGGTTCAATGCTCTCTACTTATGGTTGTGTACCGTAATTGCTCTCTTGCATACCTCACAATTAAGTGCATTGAGTAGGGGTGGGCAATACAACAAAATTTATACCAAATAATACAGGGCTAGAATCACTGATATGATATGATTTTATTATTATAAACAGCCCATGTACTCATGTAGGGGAGAGCAGTGTGTCATAATTTATGAGGTGAATGCATTGTTTCATGACCACTAAATGATTTTCCAAAGGTTAGCAACCATCAGCCTAAATATAGGAATCCTATTCCTTTCTATTCAGCCTTTCATGTTTCAGGTTTTCTTTTTCTTTTTTTCTTTTTTTCAAATTTCCTTAAAATAACTAACTTAGATCATGTTTCAGTGAGCTGAGTGTTTTGTTTGAATGTCTGAATGTATTCTGCTGTATTGAATTAGTCTGCTAAAGTAACAATTAATGATGACCAATTATAATTTGAAAATGTAACATTAAACAACATTGAAGATCTGATTTGACTAAAATAATTTCACTGCTGTATGACTGGACATGTATGACTGAGCCTCTCTGGACATGCTGCCAGTGAGCTCTGTCTCTTCCTTCAAATTTGGTACATATCCATTTGGACCCAAAGACGAACTAATTAGATTTTGTTGGTCAAAATTCAAGGTCACTGTGACCTCTAATCCGTCCTATTCTCGTGAAAAGAATATCTCATGAACACCTTGAGTGAATTTCGTCAAACTTGGCATAAACATCCATTTGGACTTAAGGACAGTTGATTAGGTTTTGGTGGTCAAATGTTACATTTCAATGCCACTGTGACCTCAAAAATGATGAGGTGATGACATCATAATGTTCAGCCGTCTATCAGTCGTCTGTCCTCTTCTGTAAAATGAATTTGGACACACAGGGGTGTAAATGGCAACTTGACTGTGTGGTGGAGACATACAACCCCAAGGTGGTAATTCTAGTTTGTCATGTGTTTAAACAAATCTGTCGTCACAGTAGCAAACACATTTTCATTCGCAGCTGTGAACAAGTTCCAAGCAATGCTCTTTTTTCGTTCAGTTACTCAATTATGTGAGCACGGCATGCTGCACGTGCCTGACGTTTGAGTGCACACAACAGACAGCAGACACTGGGGAAGCAAAGAGTGCATGCACTAACGTGTTCACGACAATGAACATTGTTTACACAAACAGTTCCATTCTATACTGAAATGCAAATGGAATAGAGAAAAATTAATAGATTTTTGATACCGATCTTATTGACGCTAGAATTGATCTTCAAAAATGAGACATTGTATCTCTAGTATTGATCTTTTGGTACAGATCTGCCCACGTCTAGCTCCAAGTCTTTGCCTCTTCTCTTGAGGCAACCCAAAGTCATTTGCGGACATGAAACAAATCACACAGCAGATTGAGGAGATGTGGGTTTAACATAGATGTCAATCACAACATTTTTTCTCAGGATAACCCGTGGGGTGTTGTAATAATCAGTGTATGTTATGTTAGATTATCCTAAGGTGACTTTTACACTTTAATAACATGTATGTGAGAAACTGCTTTGTTGCTAATGATAGTTCCACAGTGCAGAGTAGACTGTTTCTTTTGTGCGCTCATTTTCTCATTGCCTGTTTGCAGACAATGACCAGCTCAGACAGGAGCGGCTGAGGAAAGGGGGTCGTCCTCAGTCAGCTCACTCTCTCTCACAGAGGAATAGCAGAGCCTCCTGCTCCTCAGCCCAGGTAGGAAGAGTCACTGATGTGTTTCCCATTGCTTTATGTGATGACGTATCCTATGCAGTAGCCATGGCACTGAAAACTTGATGATCGCAAGCATTCAAAGGCTTTAAATGCAAATCTTGCATTATTTGGCATTATTTATTAAATTAAATTACATATTGGCATATTTGCTTTTTAGAGCAGATTATCTGTGCAGTATGATGACAGCCCCTACCTCTGCTCAAGGAGTTCCACGGTCTCCAGCCCAAGGTTTGATACCTCCTTTCACGCTAAGGAGATAGTTTATCCATCACTTAAAGGTGGTTCACAGAACCAGTTTTATCGCGCCCGCCCAGCATCAGAAATAAAGTACCGGAGCCCTGAGACGACTTCTCACAGAAAGCAGTCGGCAGGTTCACTGGCAGTATCAGGGGATCAGAGCTGCTACAAGACCTTCCAGGACCCTGTTCAGAAGACGTACAGTGGAGACTTGCTCCAGAAACATTCAAAGCACTTTACCGGAGACAAACCTTTCACCCCAAAGACCCTGAAATCAGAGAAGAGTTCATACCTGTCAGGTTATCGCTACTACAGAGCACCGCGGAGGAAAGCTACTCAGGACAGCGCTCAATCAACACTGATGCGACAGGAGACGTATCATGGAAGGTACTTAACCAAACATCTCAGTGAGTCTCAAAGGGAGGCACTACATATGTGTCTTTAAAACAATTAACATGTGCAACATGCTCGAATGCATAAAAAATAACTTGAAGTCTATCTTTTTATGCAGCACAAAAACCAAGGAATACACGGAGGAATTTTATGAGTCATCTCAGGTAATTTTGCAAATTTAATTTGATGATTCTGACAGTTTCTCAAATGTGTCTAACACTACTGTCCTTTTTAACATATATCACGTTATCAAAGTGATGTCTTCAAAATGCCCATTTTTTATGATCAGGAACCCAACATATTTGCAATATAACCATTCCATAACATTTTCATACCATCACCATTTCATGAGATAAGATATAGCAAATAGAGTTTATTGTTGGTAAAGCTGTAACCAGGAAATATTTGGCTTTTTATTTCTGTAAGTCTGTAATTTATTCAAGGTAACGGTGCATTTACTGCTAGCTGTTACTTGTTAGTTGCTAGAACTTCCAGGAGGACACGGGATAAACCATGATATAAACATATCCCTGTCAGTCATCATTCAACCAGCCAGAAGTGTGTGATGGTGGCTGTATGTGTAGAGACCTTTCCCTCTGCCTGTACTTCCTTATTTTTCTCATTATTTTGCTGTGTGAGGGATGCTTTAACAACAACAAAAACATCAATATTTGCCGTCCGGGTATCTTTCAGGTGTTTTTTACAAACATCTCAGACAAATCCTACTGATTCTTCCTTTAACATTACCTCAGCCATGATCATGATTTCTGTCTGAGTCACTATACCACTTAACAACGTCATTAAACTACGCATTCTGTTATTGTTTTGATGTGAAAGAGACCTCTAGCATCAGAACTTACATATTGTACATTTAATTGATTATCAAACCGGATATAAACCATTTTCTTGTTAATCAATGAATCAATTTATTGACTAGCCTTTTTTTTCTATAAAAGTAGTTGGATTCATTTAAATGTATTTTCTCACATCATTGTGGATATGTGGCCAAGGCTTTGATGTTTGCACTGTTTCAGAGATACATATATGGTTTATATCAGGCCTAACAACAGATCCATTCCTTAGGTGTTGTCATATAATTATTTTAGTGAAGATGACTGCAGCAAGTTTAAAGTTACCCACGTTGACTGAACCAAATTACATTCTGTGGTACAGTATCAAAATATCGGCTATAAAATAAATAAAACTCGGTGATGTAATTATTTGGTGCTCAAGGTCAGTAGTCCTTTCATGGTTTATTGTCCCTATAAACAGCTCTGAAACTGAAGTGATAACCGCCACATTAAACAGTTGGTTATGAGTTAGCCTTGACAGCACTGAATATGCCTTCTCATTTTACAGTCCTTTTTTGTTTTACAGGGATTTAATACAGAGCATGAATGGTCTGAGGATGAGTTCAACGGCACGCATTTCTCAGCATCTAGACAACAGAGTCGAGCAAACAAGAGCAGAGACCGTGATTTCTTTGACTCCTCCTACAGGTGATGCCATGGAGTTGAAATGCTAGGCTGCATTTTAAGCAGAGTGTTATACCCTGTGTATTTGATGTGTAAAGTTGTAACAGAATTTAAGTCTCATCTTGTAGGGTCTCACCAGATGGCGGGAAAACTCCTACTGTGAAGAATATATCTGCAGAGTAAGTTATCTTTGATAATGTCTCTATACTTACACAGCTTTAAATTGATATAGTGGGAAAATATTGCCACGTATGTAACATTTTGACAGTGTGAATCTTCGCTTATTCCAAAGTACCATCTAAATCTGTTCTGTGCAATATATCTCCAATAGCTATATCTGTTTTATGTAATATCCCTCAAGTGCCATATCTGTTTTCTAGGTTTTATCCCTCAAGTGCAATAATCTGTTATATGCAATATTCTCCAATTCCCAAGCTACTGTGGTTCTGGCTCCACTTGCTCTCAACACTGGACATTTTTACTTTGTGTGTTTATACATCAATCTGTGTATATTTTGCTCTCAGTACCAGCCATTTTAACTCTGTGTACATATAGTATTTCATTCTTATCTATTTTATATCTAATTCTGTGTATAGTGTCTATATATTTTGTAAAGACGTCATTCTTAAATAGGCCTATAAAAATGTACTCCAAATGACATTTCATTGTACTTGTATCATGACAATAAAAGTTATCATATCTTATATTAAATCATGTGTTTGTGAAGAGAATAACGCCCATCTGTTCTTCAACAGGGAGGAAGAATTAATGTACCTCGAATTCATTTCTGCTGTAACAGAGGACATCTTGTCCAGGGGGCACATCTCTGACAGGTTTGTCATTTTTTGACTTGAATGACTATGGACTACTTGAGATGAGTCCTTACTGTAGTGTAAATGTCTATATCCTCTGCAAGGGTCCTGGACCGGGTGATAAAGCGACATATTGACAAGAATCGGCGCCAGCTTGATGAGGTGAGTATATAACTTTATGAACAATACAATAAGTAAGTCTATTGAAGCCCATTTCCACCAACGTGATGGGAAAATAAGATCCCGTAAGTCATTATATTCCCAAAATAATGACTTAATATCTAAAAAGTTTGAGTTAATATCTCAAAAGAACTACTTATGTTAAAATAATGAGTTAGGGTCTTAATGTAATAACTTATTATCTCAAAATATTGTTAGTTAATTAGTTGCTCATTATTTTGAGATACCAAGTCATTATTTTGTGATACTAAGCTGCTTTTTCAATAAGGTTTCTCATTATAATGACTTGAAGGATGTTTTCTCATCACACCGGCAGAAACGGAGTCTTTTTACAAGGGTTACAGCCATAAATAAATTTTTGAAAAAATTAAAAGGTTGTTACAAAGAGCACATCTCCTGATGCAGCTGGTTACGTTCTTTGTTTTCAGGGGAAAATGCGCCACCTTCTGGATGTACTGCGTAAAGATTTTGAAGAGCCAGCTGACATATCCACCTGCAGTACAGAGCTTGAAAAGAAGGAGAATGGTCTGCTCGATGAATTCCTGCCACATCTGGAATCAGAGGGGAAATCAGTTAAGACCAAAGAAAACAATGACCTGTTCCCTTATGCTTCACTAATTAAAGACAGCGTTTCGCCAGATTATCCTGATCCATTATTGATGTCTACGCCCTTATGCTCTCCTGAAAGAAGTGCTTCACCAACTAAAACAAATGAAAACGAAGGAGAGGATGACAATCTGGGGAAGGGCATTAGCTCTCCTTGGCTCAGTGAGCATGTTTCTGATAATGCAGGACTCAGTGAGGAGGACTTCCATCAAAATCAAATAGGCACAAATGAAGTCAGCGATGAAAACCATGAATACACCTCTATAACCAGTGACAAAGGATGTCATCAAGACCAAACTGAGGTCAGTTGTGATGGACAGTCTGAAGAGCTCGAGGATCTGGGGAGAAATTTGTCAGAGTCACTTCATGTATCTGGCAATGCACATGACAATAACGTGGAGAACACTGAGCAGCATGCAAATACAGCTGCTTCTGTCAGTGATGATGAGTTCTGAGTTCCACTGTATTCAGGGATTGAATGTCATGTAATGTCTTTTGCGACCAAGTGAGTGTTTTTCCAGAGTGAAATGTAATATTTGAACTTTCTGAAAGTATGGTTTTGTAAATGTGATCTAAGGCTGGTTGTGTTTTTACAAGCTCCATGAATGTGGTGTAGTTCTATTTTGCTTTTTTATCTTTTTACAAAAGCACAATGAATTTCACATCACTGAGTTTCACATAGTTTACTGCCTTGAAAATTTGAATTTCCCTTTGTTTTTTCTTCATTTGACCTCCAGAGTAATGGATTTCTAAATTCCTGCCCCATGGTAACTAGTATGATTAGCAAATTTGCAAAGGAATTAGTGGTATTCTTTGGTTTAGTTTGAATGGATTGCAGTGTGCCCAGCCAGTCTTAAGTATGATGTAGCTGTTTTACATTTCCAGATTTATAGAAACACAATTCTGTTATGAAGAAACTTATAAAGTGTTCAGTGTGTTTGTCTTGACTTATGCCTATGACATGTAGCTTTTAGGGGTTGCCTGTCACCAGAAAGTGTCTTTACAATTGCAATAAATTTTCTATTCTGCTGCTTCCTGTATGAGTGCACCTGATTATTAAGCCTACATTACAAAGTGGTAATTACTCAGCCTTCAACCAGCAGCAAAATTAGCACGGCCATTGTTACCGCATCTGAATCAAGAGATTTATTGCTATTTGAATAGGTATATGACAGTACAGGTACACTGGAATTCTTGTGCATATCTCTCAACTTTGTAACTAAGGGCAGAGAAAAAACAAAAGGAACACCCAGAGCCTGACTGGGTGTGCTTGATATTGATACATCTAATTATTTTCTTATATTCTATATTGTGTATGTTATGTTCTGTATAATAATGTAACCAGGTGATTGATACATCAGTTTTTTTAACTTGTTAATATCAGTATTGATATTTTCCCCAAAAATCCAGTATTGGTGAGGTCACTACACACAAAAAGAATACACTAACTATGCAGATGAATTGTATAAAATTACACCCTATGAATTGCAGGAAAACAATGGGTACACACTATATACAAAAAGCACACTCTTAAAAATATAAAAAACATGCTCTGAATCATTGCAGATGAAATATTTCACTGAATTTATTGCGCAAAACAATGGTCTGTGAAAACGAAGGTAGTGGGTGAGAGGTAAGTTAGTGAAGTACAGAGAAACTTTGAAGGGCCTAACTTGAACCATTTTGCAAACCGTTGCAGAGGGAAACTCTTTGACCGTTGCACAATATTGTGTGTTTGCGATAACACCTGTCAGTCGATGTAAAAGGTAAACAGACAGGTCAGCGGCCAGCAGTTCCAGGCAGCTGTCCCATTTCTGGCATTTTCACCGCTCGGCATTCCAGCTGTCTGATGTCATGGCTCCGAAAACCTCCGTGTATTCCTCCGCCACAGAGGCACTAGAATGCATTTTTGAAGCGTCTGTTGAAGAAAGTACGACAAACTACTCATTTTACATACGATTATTGGAGAGTCAGAGTATATTCCAATGTAAATCGACGATTTATCAATTGCTGGAGCGCAGTTGTTAGAGCGATAGAGCCGCGGATGTAGACGGTAGACGCTTGTTGCTCTTCCAATCCCAGGAAGCGAGACACGCTTGGAACTTGAGTGAACTGTCGGACCAAGAGGCATGGGGTGCAACGTTAGTTTGGATCCACAAACAATCTACAGACAAAATGAGCTATCTATAATTACTACAAGAATCTAAAAAGTTGCAATCCATTCACCTCGATGGCGGAATCTCTTAGGACCGAATCCTTGTTGGACTACTAAATTGCATCTGGTGGCTAACGGTAATGTTAACGTTTTTTGCCCAAAATATTTACCGGCGACGTCAGCTTCCCAAGGGTGTCGTCTATTTGCTGGAATACAGGTTAGCATGCTAGCAGTAACGAGCTAATTTAACGTTAGATGTAGTAAACGATTCAAGTTAAATGGCTATATAGAACACCACTAAAAAGTAGGTAGTTAGTTCGGGAAATGTCAGGCTTTTGGAGCATTATTTAAACTTTTTAGTTAAGTAAGTTGAGTTGTAGTGTAGATAATTTGTATTAAAATGGATGCATGGTTGTGGTAGAAAGCCGCCGGGATTTGGCAGTGTTGTGTTCGACACTTGTAACTTGTTGCGAACTGGAATAGGTCGCCCAGTCAGTGTTTGGATCAGACTATTCACTGGAAAGGGATTAATCTAACCACAAGGTTGGAAAAATGGCCAGACAACAGTTGTTACTCAGGTCAGGTAGCCTACTAATGGCCGTATGTCCGAATATTTGCCTTGAATTGAGTGTTAGCTGACTGTTAACTTAATTCGACTTCCTTTCGGTAGAAAATCCGAGATAGTCAAAAGTGACTTGAAACAAAATGCCGCATTTTAAGAGGATTACTTTAAGACTTGTGTTTGTCTAGTCTGGCATTTGTTTCAGGGTAACATACCAAGTAAGACTTGCACCAAATGCCTAAGTATCGTAACATATTCCTTAGTGATGACTATGGTCATTTAAAGGGACAGTTCGCCTCATTTTTCCTGCAACCTTTAGTGCTAGTGCTATTTATTAGGGCTGCAACCAACTGTCATATTCATTGATTAATCTGCTCGTAATTTTCACGATTAATCATTTGTATGTAAAATGTCAGAAAAGTTTGGAAATGTTCATCACAATTTCCCAAAGCCTAAAGTGACGTCTTCAAATGGCTCCTTTTGTCCAACGAACAGCCCAAAACCCAAAGACTCTTCATTTACTGTCATAAATTATAGAGGAAAGCAGCAAATACGTTAAAGTGTCTGGAACCAGCAAATGTTTGACAGTTTTGCTTGAAAATGACTAAAACAATTAATCAATTATCAAATTAGGTAGCAACGATTTTCCTTTGATCATCTACTTAATTAATTAATAAAAGGGTTTTTTGAGTCTGAGCCCATGGGCCTCCCCTCAGACAAAGCTTGCTCCCACTAAGTTGACTTGCTTACTATCACTCAATTGAAATGATCTTAAAGATGCTCAAAGGACACACATTTGGGCTATTCTGTGTCATCTCCTTTAAGATAACTCGTGTGATAACTAGTATTTTTTCACTTCCATTCACTGAGTGTCCCTTAAAACTGTTTTGAGGCCCGCCTCCCACTTTGAAAACCTTTGATCTAGATAGTTTCGATTTGAGTTTTGAAGATAATCAAGATAATGGACAGACCTTGTCGTGAGCAGGTTCATGTAGGAAATGTTTTCTTTCTACCAAACTACACCCGCTGACCATATCACCGCACAGAAGTAAGTGGAAGTGTGTATCTACTCATGGATGCGAGGGTACAGCTCAGCTGAGGAGATTGCCATTGATGTTTACATCCCACACAGTCACAAGTACGAGCCTCTTGTCCATGAATAGATTCAGGCTTCGTTCGGCACACTAATATGGTTGGTATTCGGTAGTAAGAATATAGTTCCTACATAAAACTGCTCACAACAAGGTCTCGGATTGTCTTCAGAAAAAGGGTCATGATTTCCTTTAATGTTTTTATGCCATCTAGTTCCATTATATTTGAGAGAAGGCAAATCTTTTCATGAACAATAAATCCAAAACTCAGCAACTCACACCAAACTGTTGAGATGGATGAATAGCACTACAGATAAGTGGAAACGTGTATTTTTGATTATGGGGTGAGCTGTACCTTTAAGTTGTGATTTACCCTGTTTTGCATCCCCTTTTGTCAGACCACAGTTTCATGCTAGCGTTAGTCATGTATTTTAGTATTTTGAAGATGATTTGAGATGTGTCTTCTTGCCTCAATTTTCAGATCTGGCTGTAGATGATGAACCTCATGACTTGGAACATTCGCAGGATTTCCAATGGGACAGCGAGGAGAATAATTTCTCTGGACTAAGTGGAGACCTCCTCCTCTTGAAGAAGTGTGAAACATGCCCTTGCCATTTGGCTTAAAACTCAAAAGGACTCGAAGGTATACTGTTTCAAGCAAGAGCTGTCTTGTCACTCGGATTCAGCTGCTCAATGGAGAGTTTGTTGAGTTTACGCTTTCGGTGGAGAGCACTGGGCAGGAATGTTTGGAGGCAGTTGCTCAGAGACTTGAGTTAAGAGAGGTATGTATGGGTTCGCATGCAATACAAGTGCTGATTGTTCTCTTGTATAGACTTTTTTGAAACTCACTATCTCAG
This sequence comes from Lutjanus campechanus, assembly GCA_027495735.1. NCBI lineage: Eukaryota > Metazoa > Chordata > Actinopteri > Lutjaniformes > Lutjanidae > Lutjanus > Lutjanus campechanus. The sequence goes on along the minus strand of JAJHUR010137400.1, from coordinate 21,952 downwards.
CAAGAAAGTTTCTCTGTTAAGGTTGTCACAATCTTCCTTGGAACTGGTAAGCAGAACAACAGAAACTGAGATAACCAGTTTGTCATTGTTTACTCATATAATATAATCTCTCAATATAATCTCTCATATTCATTGTCCTCCTTAAGACATGACTTAGGAATTTTTCAATTACATTCTCAACATTTATATGTAATTGCATATAAGCAGCTCATCACACAGATTAGAAAAACTTATTCTATATGTTTTTGAAGTTTTCATTCTAACAGAAGTCATCATAGCATGAACAATATGGTCAAGGAAAGTAGTTCTGAGTCATGACTGAACAATGTACTGAGCTTCATGTCTACATTTGGTCACTATGGTCACACTGTGACACACCTGTTAATCATGAACTGAAAGAGATCTAAGGCTGAATGCTGTCATACCCTGTTGCACCTCAGATCAACAGTAGAGACTGCTGAATGTGCAGGCGATCTGGCATTGGAACTTGCACTATGTGACTGTCTGTTATTTCCCTGCATAATGTGGCAAGGCTTCATTTGTTATTGGTCTGTCGCAATGCAAGTGGCAGGACTCCACCCTCGTTTAGAGTTTTTATGGTATGCAGTGTGTAATAATGTGTTGTTTGTTTTTGATGTCACCAGGGTTGTTTGCACAATTATGTGGTTCTCTCAGTCTTTGATAGAAAGGTTGTTCGGGTTCTTGCACTATAATTGATTTAGGAAATAGATTTATGTGCTCATGTTTGTTTTAAGTGATCAGACAACCAAAGTTCACAGTCACACTTCAGCCACTGCTAATTGCGTGATTGTGCTGCATGGACTGACAGGCGCTACATTTGAAAAATCTGTGTTAATTCAGCTTCAGCCTTTTGTTGATAAAATTTAAGAAAAGACAAGACAGGATAAACCCATAATGGGGAATTACACTTGTTAAAGCAACTCAAGAGTCAAAAGTAGAGGTAGAGGTAGTAGAGGCAAGTGATAAATTAAAATTCTAAATTAAAATTCCTCTAAATAAAATTAGAAATAGGAATTAAAAAGCTATGTACACTATGCGCCTTTCACTCTTACACCTTTCACCCGTAAAGAGGGCCACTGTTTTCTTTATCTTCTTTATCTTCAAACAAATTGATGGCCGAACCTACCTTATTTGTTTTTATTTTTTTTACTCGAGGTCATTATTATTTCACATTATTATACGGAAAGAGTAATGTTTAATGTAATGATTTTGTTGACGTTGGACTGTAGTAGAGCTGCAAAAATTAAATCAATTGCCAGCTATTTTGATAACAGATTGGCTTGAGTAATTTTTTAGGGAAAAAAAGTTTAAATTCGCTGATTGCAGCTTCTTGTGAATATTTTCTGGTTTCCATACTCTTTTATCAACAGTTCAACAGTTTTCATCATTGTCTAAACATTTATAGACCAAACAAATGATCAAATAAACAAATTAGATGACTGTTTTATTTGCTATTAATCTGTGGCAGTGGATGGCTGCCCACCCCAGGGCCTGCTTCTGCTCAAGGTTTCTGCCTGTTAAAAGGAAGTTTTTTCTCATCACTGACATCTTAGTACTTGCTCTTGGTGGGAACTGTTGGTCCTCTTTAAATAGTATGACAGAGAATACAATCTACAGTGATTTTTGAAGGGAAAAAATAATAATACATAAATATATTGTGGAAAAAAGACTACAGCGTAAACCTGCACAGTATGAAAATTACTCTTAGATCACTTCTATTAAGATTTGGCACTATGTAAATAAAACTGAATTAGGCCAAATCAAATATTTTCTCTGAACTAGGTCATTATTATGAAAAAAACATGAGAGAAATATTCACAAATATGTAGTCATGATTGCTAACCAAAGGTATCTGGTGTAAAACAGTTATTTTCAGGTTGTGGTTTGAGAGTGGCTCCAGATCACAATAGGCCTCTTTCAGCTCAGTTGTCCTTGATAAATAGCAAGCCTACAGGGGTTACTTTTCTTACCAGTGTTCATTGTGAGATGTTCAGACAGTCACAAGATTGAACAGGGAGTGCCAACAGCCTATAAATCTAGAGGTTTTTTCTAGGGTTAAATTTTCAATTCTACATGTGTTTTGCATATTTTGTACCAAGGCAATTAGGAGAAGACCTGTAGATTTTTGTACTTAAAATAAGTGACTAAACAGGAGGCATATGTGATATTAATCTGAAGCGATCACATGTTGTAAAGTTTAATATGCAATATAAGTTTTAGTAACGTATGTTGTACACAGATTCTCTTATAAATTCCTTCGTTACAGCGTTGATTAGGTGTGATGTTTGTGCTTGCTTTCTTTGCTTGGCAGATAACATACTTCAGCCTGTGGTACTTCAACAAGCAGAACCAGCAGAGATGGATAGACTTGGAGAAGCCGCTGAAAAAGCAGCTGGACAAGTACGGGCTGGAGCCCACCGTTTACTTTGGAGTCGTGTTTTACATACCCAGTGTCACCCAACTGCAACAGGAGATCACAAGGTGATGTTCCATCAGTGACATGAGGTGTCTTTTCTAAAGATCCTACCTTCGTTAGCTTAGCGGCAACTTATCTTTGAGAATAGCAGTGGAAACATAAATTTAAGCAATGAAATGAAATGTTGCTAAAAACGTTTAGTGAAACTACATCAAGTGTTGCTCTTTTTTTTTTGTCTGTAAATAAGCCTTGGCCAGCCTAAGGTGTCCAACTGGGCAAGAAGTTAAGTTGCACAGTTGAATCAGAGGCCAGATTAAAATTACGTCTTCCTGCTTCTCCCGACCCATCTCTTTTGATACCCAAATGAATACTTAAATCCATAAGTTCTTTTAATATTGCTGTATTTGGGAGGTTTTGCGCTGTAATTGTTTTTTTGTTTCTGCAAACCTGAACAAAGTCCTATTATTAGGTTGTTGGCTGTTATTCTTTTTTCCACTCTTAAGTAACCGTCTCTCTCCACAGATATCAGTATTATCTACAGCTGAAGAAGGATGTTCTGGAGGGCAAGATCTCATGCTCAGTGGTACAAGCTATTCGTTTGGCTAGCCTGGCGGTGCAAGGTAATATGAATGTATAATACTATCTGTGTAACAGAAACTTCAGCTTGACAGGCCTGGTGTGTCTTTGCTTATCTTTATGCGGTGACTACAACAGCTTTAAGTCCCAGCAAAGTAATGACTGGTGGAATTACACAGCAGTTGTCCATAAATCATGATACCAGGCAGCACCTGCTGAAACACTGAACACCCCACCCCCCCATATCTACAGAGATTATACTGGGAACAGTAGATTTATTTTTCAATGATTTCTGGACAGGAGGCTTGAGCTAGTTCATTAAGGTTTTGACCAAACTGCAAGTTTGCTCAGGTTAGGGTGTTGGTAAACTGCAATAAGCTTATTGCTTCTGAAACAGTTAGATTTTAATCTCTATCAGAGCAGAGGTTCAATTATTTTGCCTCAAATAATAGTTTCTTCTCACAGCTAGAAAAAAGCACTTAAGGTTGATTTTTTTAAACACCACGTTTCTTGTCAAGTGTCTGCTACTCACAGTAGTTTGTCTGAACTCCCTGTTCAACTACTCGCCCAAGGCTTTATAAGAATGTTTTCGTGATGCTTGTTAATATACAGCACTTACAAGCACCATTAAACCTAAACCGGCCTATTAAATTGGACAGGGGTGTGTGTGTGTGTTTGTGTGTGAATCTGAACTCCCCTTGCATGAGCTTCAGCCCTGACACGTCCTCCAGCTTTTGCCCAGCCAGAAGAATCTCAAACACTGCTGGCAAAGTTAAATCAGGCACTGCAACTTACCGGCCTGGGTGTTAGCATAGCAGAGCCACTGAGATCACTTACTGTTGCAGACATGTTCAAATGACTGACCAGCATGCAATATGTGCCATGAAGACATGCCCTGAGGAAGGTCCCTTTAAAATTTAGTCAGTGCTTAAGTTGTCATACTAACTTGGTATTTGTGCTGTAAATAAAGTTTGGTTCCTATTTTGTGTCCCTGGCTGGGATATTTTGGAGTGAAGGGCAGTTGCAGCTTTTGAGCAGTGCTGATGCCTGGGATACCCGACATCGTTGTGAATGCTGCCAGCAGGCAGGCTGAAGCTGGTACCAGTTTTGGACCTCCACGTTGTCAGACGCTGAAGCAATTCCCTTTCATAACAAACGGGCCCCTCCTCTCCTATAATTAGTCTTTCTTGTCATCATACACTGCAGGTTCCAAAAGGCATTACACCATTCTGCAATTCCTGAATGCCTGTTAAGCCGTGTACTAAATGCAGAAATAGACATGTAATAGGGTTTATTCAGAGAGCAGTGTCATGCAGAGTATGCTTTGCTGCGTTTATTCATTTAGTGTGTCTGTTTTTGTCCACAGCTGACTTTGGCGACTTCAATCGATATGACTCCCAGGAGTTCCTCCAAAAGTTTGTGCTGTTCCCTATTGTAAGCATTTAATTTTATATGGCCAAAATGTGTAATAAAAAATGTTGCCCATGTTTCTTATTTCTGTTTGACATCAGAATTGTATCAATCCTGAGTCGATCTTTGCAGGACTGGATCCAGGATGAGCAAGTGATGGAAGAAGCCACTCAGAAAGTGGCTCTTCTTTATCAGTCCTTCAGGTGAGCAGTTGTTCAAAGCATCAACCTCGCTGATGCTTTTGGACCCTTTTTTACTCACTCTGTCTTAAAGGTTTACTCAAAATCCTAAATACTAATCCTTAAATATTAGTATCCCCTTTTAATATCGTGACAACCCTCCAAACATAGCTGTTTCTCATCACTCCATCTATCCCATTTTAGTTTAGTTTACTCGACTTTATTTTTTCTTTAATACTCAACTTCTTATCTTTATAACAAATTGGATTGTACAATGACTTTTTTTGAATGACTATACCACAAGTTTATCCATTTACTGTGCTTTGCTGTGTTCCTGTCTTGGTGTTTTATGCAGTTTCAGTTGGTTTTGATGGTTGTTTCTTCATGTTTTTGTTAATATTTTTATCTTTTTCAGGGGTTTATCAGCTCCAGAGGCAGAGATGTTGTACATGCAGGAAGTGGAGAAATTTGAAGGCTATGGCCAGGAAAGCTATCAAGCAAAGGTAGGTCCAGCCTCTGATTTCCAATAACCCAAACATAAAAGAAGTATGACATTGGCTTACAAGAATCTCAACTCATAAGCGGCATGTTATTGCCTCTACTCCACAGCTTGATTAAAGAACTATTGGGTATAAATAGGGCTGCATGATTTGGTAAAAAAAAAAAAAAAAAAAAAAAAATCATATTGCAATTATTTTGTGATATGATTCACGATTAATGGGAATTTATTTTATGCATCACAATTTCAATTTTCACTGAAAAACTATTACCCCGTAGCACTGCAGTAATTTATGCTGTTTTTGCATTTTCTGTTACTAAAAAGTTGCAGCTTCTGCAATTTTGATATTTTGTGATTTCGATAATGTTTCAATTAATTGTGCAGCGCTAGGTTAAAAAAAATGGGTGCTCTGATATCTTAATCCTCTCCTTTCATTTAAACAGGACAGTACGGGCACAGATGTTACCATCGGATCTTGCCTTGATGGCATCTTTGTCAAGCATAAAAATGGCAGGCCACTTCTTTTATTTAGGTAAGTCTAGAAACAAATTGAAGAATATTTGTTCAACTATTGCAACAAAGCTTCAAAGTCATGAAACATGATCTACTTCTAAAGATGAAGCACTTAATAAAAGCTTTGTCGAGAAACTTGTGACTCTGAGCAGTAATTATATGAATCAGATGATTCTGTCAGTATAGATTAAGTTTTGTAGTGCAGCTCACAGCTATTATTAGGTGCAGTTGTCTCCTGTTATGGCCCTTAATGCTTTTTAGACTTGAATGTGGTCCAAGAGGAAATGAGTCGGGTAGACTGCAGTAGCTGATAAGGATTATGGGAGCATTATCTGTCAGTCAAGTAAACAAGTTAATATTCTTGACATAAGCAGAACTGTATCTATCTACATACCATTATGACTACTACATACCTTTTTGATTGACTCCCACACATGTTTGGTTTTTATTGTGCCTTGTTAAAGCAGTGCCACAGGCTTTTTAAAAATGCTGCGAGGTTTTGTGACCACCATGACATCATGTGTTTTTTCCCCCATCTTTCTTTTTGCCTTGTTGCCTAAATTGGCCGTGTAGGTGGAATGAAATTAACAACATGAGTCACAACAGGTCCTTCTTTGCCCTGGAGCTCGCCAACAGAGAGGAGAGTGTTCAGTTCCAGACTGTAAGTCTCTGCTGCCGTTGCACCGTCTCTTCTCTACCCGTTCCCTGGGACATGTCAGTCTCTTATTTGATTTAACAAAATTGGAAATTCCTCGTAGAGCTTACCATCAGCTAGTCTTAACAATGCGTCAATGTTTTTGTGTATGAGCGGGGCTGTAGCTGAAGTTGTTTGGGTATCTTATGCATGTGTAGGTCATAAAGTCACATACCTTTAGCGGAAACTCGGTGCAGAGGTATTTGAGGGCATACACAGGAATGCTTCGAGATAACTGAACAAACACCACCTCTGTACTAATTGTTTCACCATCTAATGATTTTTTTTCTCCTCCTGTGTTTTTTGCACAGGAAGACATGGAAACCTCCAAATATGTGTGCCGGATGTGTCTGGCCAGACTCAAGTTTTATAAGATCAACAAGAGTAGCCTGTAAGTGTTTTTAACACGTCTAGCCCAGTTCCTGTCTCTTTGTTCCTTGCCGTCTCATGCATGTGTCTCCTCTTTGGTGTAGCCTCACTTCCACCCTCCTCTCCTCCTCTCTCTTCAGAGAGGAGTGTGACCCCCTGCCTTCTGAGGGCTCCCAGAAGTCCCTTCTCACTCTATCCTTTCCTCGCTTTCCAATGCTCTCTCGTCCTTCTCTGCCTTCTAATAAGGGGTGAGCAACACTGTCAGCCACCGCCTACAGTATGACTATCAAGCAGGTGCCAACACCCATCCCCTCCTGAGTCATTAGCCCAGCAATGCCACAGCAACTAGGCTTTCTATATCTGACATGGGCCTTGTGTTGTAGTGATCTCTCTTCCAAGTATAAGGAATTTTTATATTTGGTTCACTATTTACACTGCCTGGCCAAAAAAAAGTCACCACCTGGATTTAACTAAGCAAATAGGTAAGAGTCTTCCATTGAATAATAATGCAGTAGTTAATGTTTCAGCTGGAAAAAAGTTATTTAACTCATGGCTGTGTTTAATAGTGAATGTAGGAGCACTTCCACACACACAATGTGAAGAGAACTCAGGCAGACATTTAGCTCAATGGGTAGGGCGTTCAACCCATGTATGGAGGCTGTTAGTCCTCTGCAGCGGCCGCTGGTTTGATTCCCACCTGCGACCCCTTGCTGCGTGTCATCCCCTCTCTCTCTGCCCTGTTTCCTGTTTCTGCCCCTGTTTCCTGCTAATCAGAAGAAGGGCTTCAATTTGCTAGGGAGCATAAAGATTGTACTTGGTCATATGGTCTGATGAGTCTAGATTAGAAGAAGAGAGGCGGATGAAGTGATGCACCCATCATGCCTGGTGCCTACCGTACAAGCCTGTGGGGGCAGTGTTATAATCTAGGGTTGCCTCAGTTGGTCGGGTCGAGGTTCAGCAACATTATGTGCCCATAAAAATGGGGTCAGCTCACTACCTGAATGACCAGGTTTTTCCATCAGTTTATTTTTTTTTCTTCCCTGATGGCACGGGCATATTCCAAGATGACAATGCCAGGATTCACCAGGCTCAAATTGTGAAAGAGTAGTTCAGGGAGCATGAGACACATGGATTGGCCACCACAGAGTCCAGACCTTAACCCCATTGAGAATCTTTGGGATGTGTTGGAGAAAACTTTACAGAGCAGCTTGACTCTCCCATCATCAATACAAGATCTTGGTGAAAAATTAATGCAACTCTGGACAGAAATAAATGTTGTGACATTGCGTTAGCGTATTGAAACGATGCCATGGCGAATGCGTGCCGTAATCTAAGCTAAAGGCGGTCCAACGAAATATTAGTGTGTGTGACTTTTTTTTTTTTTTTTTTGGCCAGGCAGTGTATTTTATTTGTTGTGGTGTACCACTGACCCAGAGAAAGAATAACATTTTTGACTGTAAGCTCATTTTAAATCTTCCAATCTGTTGTTCCGTATCTTTTATTGTCCTGTAATTTATTTGGTATTTGGTATCTTTTAATCTCAGTCAGCCAGTCAAATCAAGCCTCAGTACTACAGTACAGTTGAGCCCATCATTTTATGGAATGGAATTTATCGAATGTTGGCACTGAATGCTTGGTCATATTTTTAGTTTTGTGTACGTTTTCTTTAAACAGCCTTGAACTTTTCTAAATTTATAATGTATTTTATTTAGGATTAGAGAATTTTGATGTGTTTTGATGTGAACTTGGGAAGAGTTGGGCAACATGTTTAAAAGGAAAATTAAGCACTTTATGTGGATGTAAATGTTGTCAATTGAAGGAATAAAATCCTTAGTGTGTGCTGTATTGACTGAGAAAGCTGAGCTCTGCTGCTCCTCCCTACATGTACCAGGATGCATTGTGAGCTTCTGACAACCACGCCCATATTGCTGTGTATCGCGACCCTAAAAATCGCAATTTGGCCAAGTTTATTATCAAAATCAGAGAAGCTGCAATTTTTTTTGATGAATGCAAATGTTTGGCAAAAAAGTATTATAATGAAGTACTGTGCAGCAGAGTTGCTCTGGCCTACAAAAAAAATCGTCATTCCCACTAATCATGAATTATACTGCAGCAGCCCCACCTATATCTATTAATTTTCTGGCCAAAATATAGCATTAGGTTACAAAAATACTCATCTGGCCTGGCTACCCAGGGGACGATACTGGAAATCCAAAGCTGAAATAGCGTGTAGTTCTTCTTTAGCACTAACTACATCACTGTCACATCACTGGATACAGAAAGAACATATTTTGCAGCAGGAGAACTACACTTTCTCTGTCAATATAGAACACACTGAGGAATTCATTTCCTCAGTTGAATACATTTACATCAATGCTGTTTGGACATCGACATGAAAAGTGCCAAATTTTCCTTTAAAGTTTGCTGCACTTGACCTGATCTGTACCTTGCTGTGTGTGCAGTGAAATGACAAAAGCACAAAGTAAGGTATTGCATAAAGTATAACTAGTATTGTATTATCTTTGACCAACTTTTGTTTTCCCACCAGCCAAACCCAGCCCACTGTCGTCAACCCAGTCAGACGGAGATCCTCTACTAGAATATCTCTGGTAATATGCATGTTCACTCAGACACTGTGGCTTGCATTGCAGCACATGATACACTGTACATTAAAATCATTATCATTGAGTTGTGTGACCAAACAGTTATATTTTATTGGTTTGACACTTTTGAGATCACATGAGCCACAACTGAATTCCTCTCTTGTTGATTTACAGCCAAAGCCTCAGGCCTACATGATGCCGCCTCCACAGATGCACTACAACGGCCATTTCACAGAGCCTTACACATCATCACAAGGTAACTACTGTATAGAGAGCGGTTTGCAACAAGTTATTACATGATGCTAATAACTTTTTTTTGCACTGTGAATATCTGCACTGTCTTCATCAAAATTTTAATGTAGCACTGTTATGCTTTCCTACAGACAACCTGTACATGAACAGTCAGAACGGTTATTATTACCACTCACAGACCAGCCTGGACTGCCCTCCTCTGGAATACAGCAGTGGGGGGCGTTTACGTAACGGCAGCGTGTACAGCGCCCACAGCACCAGCTCTCTAACCAACCCTCAGCACTATCTGCAGCCTTCACCGATGTCTTCCAACCCCTCCATCACTAGCGACATCACCAGGCCGGACTATGTGCCCTCACACCGGCACAGCGCTCTCATCCCACCTTCCTACCGTGCGACACCTGATTACGAGACGGTGATGCGTCAGAAGACTCGAGGCGTAGGAGGAGGGATGGTTATGTCTCAGGAGCACCGGCAGAGCCACTCCATGAGGAACCTGAACATTGGGAACTCGTATGCCTACAGCAGACCAGACCCTCTAGTTTACAGCCAGCCGGAGATCAGAGGGGAGCACGGTGGAGCGGCCCAGCACCACCACTATCCCTTCCATCTGGGCTCCAGCTTCCACAGCCCCTCTCCGTACCCCTACCCCACAGAGAGGAGGCCCGTGGTGGGGGCAGTCAGCGTCCCGGAGCTGACTAATGTCCAGCTACAACAGGCACAGGAATACCCAGCCCCGAACATCATGAGAACACAGGTGTACCGACCACCTCCACCCTACCCATATGCCCATCCACGGCCTGCAAACAGCACACCTGACCTTTCACGTCACCTGTACGTCAGCAGCAGCAACCCAGACCTGATCATCACGAGGCGTGTGCACCACTCAGTCCAGACTTTCCAGGAGGACAGCCTGCCTGTCGCCCACTCATTACAGGAGGTGTCGGAGCCTCTCTTCAGCGGACCCCAACACAGACACCCGTACCACGCTCAGAAGCGGAACTCCATTGAGATCGCTGGTTTAGCGCACAGTCTGGAGGGGATGAGGGTCAAAGAGCGGACTGTGTCTTCTTCAGCAGCTGAAACTGCCACGCCGCCTCCTGTCCTGCGCGGCGGCCGCTCTCAGGGCTCACAGCTCAACGTGTTTCTGGAACGTACAAAGACAGAGGACAGGGGTGACTATAAGGAGGATGTACAGTACGGACACAAAAAGTCCCTTTCAGATGCTACCATGCTGGTTCACAGCAGCGGCGATGAAGAGGAGCTTGAGGACGATAGCGGACGTCACACTCCTCTTTCTCAGGATGCAGTAGCGGCTATTGTTCCCGACCAGCCGTCACAGCAGCATCACAGCTTGACATCTCTCTCCTCTCTGACAGCTCAGCAACAGACTCCCATCGAGCCGCCCCCTGCATACCCCATAGGCTCCTCTCTCGACCCATCTATAACCAGCTCCATGACCTACAAGGTCCACCACCTCATCCAGGAGGGCGAGCCTCTGTACCTGCTGTCAGATTTACGACAGTCCAGGATTATGCCATCGGTCTCTGAGGGGGATCTGAGCGGTCAGGCCAAACAGAAGACTAAGAAAGACTTCAAGAAGAGGCCTGTGTCTGATGTGCCTCCTGGGAAGAAAACAGTGGAAGGATTGCCCCCTCCGGTGAGTCCTGTTCCCAGTCCTCTTCGAAGCCTTGAGCCATCCTGTTAATGTCTCACTGAATTTATTGCTAACATTCAGTCACACTCCATCGTTATACTGCCCTGTAGCTGCGCCATAATCAGGGTTTCCATGGACCTTTAAAAGGTCTAAAACCTAATAATGTGAACTTTAAGCCTTTAAATATCTTAAATTGTTTTAAATGCCGTTTTGACAGGTCTTAAAAATTGATTACATTATGAAGTGAATGTTGCTTTTATTAAGTTGCATTAAATTCAGTCTCGCTTTTAAATGTTTTGGGAAAGATTTGTATTGATCTTGCTGAGACAACTACAAAATGAAACCAACAGTAACCGCTAATGCAGTCTATAAAGCCCAGTCAGAATTTATTGAAGCACATACAGCCAGTGTATCACAATGTCGTGTGTGAACTAACTAGTGGTGCAACAGAACGTAGTTGGTCGATGATCCATATTGATCACCCCCCCACAGTTTGTTCCCCATGTGAACTGCAAACTAACTTAAATCATAGGGTGAAATGCCACTGTTACTTTTTCTAATTCCTAAAATCTCGATGCAGAGTTACAATAAGAAGACAAAACAGATGCGCTCTTTGTTTTATTCTGAAGTGCAACACTGTGTGGCAGAGAGTCTTTAAAAAAAAGGTCCTCAGAGCAGCTGCTGTCTCTGTGTGACACAGCGTAAGAGTTGATTAGCTATTACTTGTGACATGTAACCAAACTAATAGTTTAAAATTGTTTCAGTGGAAAATGTTACTTTGCAGTATGTAAGTGCAAGTTCAGCAAGATCTAGCACAAGAACACTGCTTTTAGTGCATGGTTAAGCAAATAATGACTTTGAACCTTCGGTATAAAGGCATTAAATGGCATGATAGGTCATTAAGTCCCCCGCTCCAGTGCAACCCACTCTGCACTAATAACATTAACTCGCACGTCTCTGGTAAACCACCTCCAGGCACCATTTGGATCTACACCAACATTAAGAAGCGGAGGTTCTCTGGACTTCACATGTCATAGCTAAACATCAGTCATATAAAGACATTAGGGCCTGACCAGTACTGGATTCTGATATGGATATATATCGGCCGATATTCTTTATAGAGAATATAATATACAGAATATAGAATATGTACATGAGCACACATTTTTTCCAATGATCCCTCAAAAGTGGTTAACACTTGTGACAAAGGGATGTAATGGAGGTGTGATATTTTACAATTCAACAATAAACTTTATGGTACAAAATTATTTCAGACAATAACTTCATTATATCATGTATATATGTATACATACATATGTATTAAGCCTGAATTCAGAAAAAAGGATGAAATATACACAAATTGCTACCTAGAAAGCTAATAAATAAAAACAATCTGCATTATGTTCTGTTCATATTGGGTCATTTTGGACAACATATATGCAGAGACTGATACAGACTGATATAGCTGTGATAGGCTAACATTGGTCAGGTTCAAAAGCAATGGACTGACTCTCCTTTTGGCAGTACGTATGTCAAATGAGGCTAAAATTGCATTTATATCGGTCTTTAAAAGTCTTAAATTTAACTTGCTGAAACTTGCAGAAACCCTGTGTAATACAGTTTTCCAAAAGACAAAAACAGCTTCCAGTTTATTGTACAGCTTTCTACAATACTATGTTACAGGCGCTTGTTTTATACTCAGCAACACAACATCACATCTCATGAAGGTCACATGAGTGTGCACGTACAAACTATTAGGGATAGTTTCAGTGGCGAGCTTTGAATGACGCAAACAGTCTCACTTTGACACGTGGTGAAAAAATGTTGTCAAACTACCTTGCAAAACCAGACAGGTGACATTCTCCCAGTGAGGCTGCGTTGTCCCTCCCCTCTTGTCTACCTACACCGTTTCTGTGAGCCTCACACACAGTCATCCTCACTTTTTCTCCGTATCTGCTGTGCTGTCATACCAGGGCATGAAGAAAGGGGCCAGGTCAGAGGTGAAGAAGATGGGCCCTCTGAAGGTGGCCCATCTCAACGGCCTGTCAGTGTCTCGGCAGCCGATGCATGACGAGATGAAGGATGAGCCTGAGAGAGCCTCTAATGACGAGAGGGTAGGGCATTTCAGAGTTTTAAATTTGTGTCTTAAACAACTTTATCTTTTTTTAAAGCAAAAATAAATCCAATGTTTAGATTAGGCAATGGAAACCTAAGATGTGATATTTGTTGCATGTTTCTTGTATATTGTTATTGACTTGTCATTTAGAAATGTTGCTGTGGCCAGAAAAAGTCTCATTACCAGGAGCTGTTGGTTGTGTTTAGTATTTGTAACCTCCTGGTAGTCAGGGCTCATTATGAAGGATACGTGAAAGAGAAAGTCAGCTGAACTGGTCAGCCTTGTTACTCTTGATGCTTGTTGCTCTGACAGTGGAGGTAAATTCCAGACACATTCAAGATTAATTAGCTCTCTGGTTAATCAACTTGTCACACGCCATCTATGAGCAAACAGTAGATTCCCAGACGTATCATACATACAAGAATTGTCACTTGAAGATGTTAGTTATTGTACTCAAAGTTCTTTGAATGTTCACTTCTATGCATGGCACGCTTTTCAATTCTTTGTACGACTCCATCTCCTCTTGTCATCCGTCTGTTCATCTTGCACAGAATTTCAATACTGATGATCACATTTTTAGTGATACACAATAAATATCCTGTCCGATAAACGAGCATACGATAATGGGAAATTTATGTTGTTATTTATTTTTCTGATAATGAAATTATAGCTATAAACATCAGCTGTCACAATATCTGATTTGACAGATCATGTCAAAGCATAGAAGTTGAATTCTTTGGCAAAATGAAAAAGTATAAAGTATATTTGCTTTATTTTATGTAAAAATAAATCAGAACCATTCATTGTTTTTGTTGTAATAGTGATTGTTCATTAAATTTGGTTTATCCTCATATACATATATATATATATATATATATATATATATATATATATATATATATATATATATATATATATATATATATATATATATATATATATAGCACACACACACACGCACACACACACACACACATATATATATATACTGTATATATAGTGCTTTGTCAAAACTTAGCATAATACATTTTGTCCTCCTGCCTCCAGAATGTGTTGTATCCTGCTGCAACACCATTCATCATCACAGTTTACAGTAAACGATTTTCCCTTACAGCGGGCACAACTCTGAATGTTTCCACAATAGAAAATGAAACTACAGAAATAGAAAGTAAAGTACAAAGCAGCCGATGATGCAGTGAAAATGCTGCAAATGTATCTTATAATATTGTCTGAGGTGAAAATCAGATGTTTAAAAAAAATCCCTGTTTAATAATCAAAATATTCCCTTTCATTTATGCAAAGTATCACTGCTGATAAAATTGTGATCAAAGAAGGGAATGTACATCTCACCACATCATCTATGCATTTGTAAAATTAAGTCGGTTGGACTTAAGCAGTGAGGTAAACCCGTTCTTGTTCATGGCAGTGATGTGTTTACTGTTTCCCTCTTTATGTGTGTTAGTGTAAAGTGCTGGAGCAGCATATGGAGCGGGGAGAGCTGCTGAAAGAGTACGAGAGTATCCCAAAGCGTCATCCATCAGGGGAATGTACCATCGCCCAGCTGCCAGAGAGCGGAGACAAAAACCGCTTCCAAGACGTCCTGCCTTATGATAGCACCCGAGTGGAGCTGGTTCCCACTAAAGAGAACAACACAGGATATATCAATGCATCACACATTAGAGTAAGTTGTGCTGAAATACATCATAATGCTTGTCTCTCTGCCAACCACTT
This sequence comes from Lutjanus campechanus, assembly GCA_027495735.1. NCBI lineage: Eukaryota > Metazoa > Chordata > Actinopteri > Lutjaniformes > Lutjanidae > Lutjanus > Lutjanus campechanus. The sequence continues at coordinate 6,916 of JAJHUR010137400.1, read as the reverse complement.
GTACATGATTTTGTTCTTAATCAAAATAACAAAGCACCTTGGGTATATTTACCTCCTATTTCAAAAAATGTTTGATGTTTCCTCTGGAGTTGAGATCAAGAAAATCTAAATATTATTTAGTTACACCTAATGAGGACTTATTTTAAGGGATTTAGAAAGGGACTCCCAATTTTGCATGTCTAAATTAGTTTGAGCGTCATGCTGCTCAGTCTCTGTAAACAGTTGTATATCTTCTGAGACGCTTTGTCAAGTCTGAGAAAATCCTAGTTTAGCGTCAGACAACACGACTTCAGATAATGCACAACTTCAACTTTGGACTTAACTGTAACTACTTCTAACTCATTTCTTTTTGACCATTTTTGCTTTAATCTGTCTCTCACAAGTCCACCCTCTTTACAAAAGTGCAATACTGAATTCTGGAGGGTTTCTTTGTTACCTGTCAAATCCCCAAATCAAAACCACATATTTTTCCTCCTACCTGTAGTGCTACTCATTCAACTTGATAGTTTTGGTGTAAGTTGCAGAGTTCTGGCGATAGCGGCCGTAGTGATGTCTACCTTCTCTCAAATATAATAAAATTCAAGTGTTTTCAATGATTTCTAGCACCCATATGAACCCTGCATGTAATTCCAATGTGTGTTTAAAGTTTTAAATGTGCTTGGATTTTGGATACAGTGCTTGAGTGATAAAGAAATAAAATAAGTTGGATGTTGGCTCAGCTTGGTTGTATAGGATGCCAAGTCTACTTACAGACAGGTGACACATTTTTAAACATGAAACAGTTTGCCATTAATTTGTTACCCTTTTTCTATTTTGGGGTGATCTGTCCCTTTTATGAAATGTTACAATCCTAGATGTGATGAGAATTGTGAATGACTAGAATAAATAACACACTCACACTACCAAATGATTCTAATCTGATAATCAGATCGTCCAAATACTTCTGTGGATCACAGCTGCTCATGAGTAGCACGCTGCTACTCATACCGAGGTGTTTTGTGGGAAGGGAGTGACTGCTGCTTAGTCACATTCACTCCTCTGTCTCTTACACAATATAATTGCTCTGCTCTGATGCAGTCATTTCCATTTTCTGCTGATAAAGCTTTCAGTTTTTACAAGAATTACTGATGAGATCCTGTGACTGATGACTTGTGTCCTGTCTCTTTAGGTAACAGTTGGTGGACAGGAGTGGAGCTACATTGCCACACAGGGTCCAATGGCAAACACATGTCAGGACTTCTGGCAGATGGTGTGGGAGCAGGGTGTCTCCATCATCGCTATGGTCACCGCTGAAGAGGTGTGTGAGATGTTTTATTTACAGCTCCACATTTTTTTTTAAAAATTCCTCATCACAACCCAGACTGACCTTTGTGTGTGTCATCTGCTTCCTCCAGGAGAGCGGCCGAGAAAAGAGCTTCCGCTATTGGCCGAGACTTGGCTCACGACACAACACGGTGACGTACGGTCGCTTCAAGATCACGACGCGGTTCCGCACGGAGTCTGGCTGTTATGCCACCACGGGGCTAAAGATCAAACACCTCCTGACGGGCCAAGAGAGGACCGTCTGGCACCTGCAGTACACAGACTGGCCCGACCACGGCTGTCCTGAGGACTTCAAAGGCTTCCTCAGTGAGTGGGATCACTATCAGTTTATCCTTTTATGGTCACCATGCTTTTATGATCAGATGTCCACCTGGAAGAAAATTCACGCGACTAACCCACAACATCAGGTTCATAAACTTTAATTTAAGCCCTGGCTTATGATCCTATCTTCAAAATTACAGTTGTTATGATAGAAAATCTTCACTATACCTCAAATCAGAGAAAACCAAAATTCTGTCACTAGCCTTGAGAGTGACATTTCCAGGTCATCAAATACTGTCTCTTTGGGTCGGTGGCTCGAAGATAGCTCAACCCAAAGAGCTGGTATTTGACAAACTAGGGATGAGACTCGACAATCAACCATCTGTATCACTGCACCAACCTGTGGAGCCTCAAAAAAATGAGCCAAGAGCAGGAACAGACGTCTAGTTTTCTCTGAGACTGTCTTCTTTGTTATGGAGTTTTTGTCCATTGACACCAAAAATAAACTGCCTACCACAGCTTTTAAGTTTCCAAAGTTCTGTGTCAAAGCTGCTGTATTTATTTATTGTGTTCTTTCCCAGCCTACCTTGAGGAGATCCAGTCTGTGAGGAGACACACAAACAGCATCAGTGACCCAAAGAACACCAACCTACCTGTGCTGGTCCACTGCAGTGCTGGAGTGGGACGAACTGGAGTCGTCATCCTGTCTGAACTCATGATTGCCTGTCTAGAACACAATGAGGTACGCTCCTCACATTCACAAAAGCTGGGTAAAAAAAACCTGTGTGATACAGCTGTATGCCATTGCGAACCTTTTCCCTGAACTAGAGAATCAGTATTTTTACTTCATATTTTGTTGATTTTTGAGGCCCCTGTTGACAAAAGCGGTAGCGTTTCCATCGTAATAACCACAAAATATGCAACATTAAAACAAAATGTAATAGTCTAAATAAAAATCTCCTCCTGTTTCTCTCTCTCTTCTCTGCCACAAGTTAAATTGATTAATCACCCAGCCCCAAACAACAGACAACAAGAACCACAACACAGGACATTCCAAAGCATGATCGGCATAATTCACAACAGAAAATGCATGACGTCTCAACTTTAATTTATGAATCAATAATTCAAGTTTGCAGAATGACTTCAACAACCACATCTGCTGTGTAATTTCTTGGCTGCAGTCTTTCTCATTCTTAACATCTCTGTTTCAGGCACTGGATGTACCAAAAATCCTGTTGAAGCTGCGCGCTCAGAGAATGATGATGGTCCAGACGTTGGCTCAGTACACCTTCATCTACAAGGTCCTCATCCAGTATCTCCGCAACTCCAGGCTCATCTGAGCTCAACGCACACGGTCATCGCAAGATGATTGTGGGATGGAGCTCCAGGTTTTACTGCGCTGTGACGCTGCAGCTGCATGAACCTGTCCAATGTAGCGGTCAGTATTTGATGGTATTAAATTAGGCGAGGCTGAAGGAATGATGTGTGTGTGGATGTAGAGGAAAGAAGTGATACCACATGAAGGAGCAGAAAGACTTACGACCTGCCTCTAAACAGTATTATATATATTATTTTTTACATACATTATTGCTTAATAAAGCTCAGCACTTTTACAGTACTTTGCTGTACATAATGAACCAATAAGCTGCATTAAAACAAATCTTTATTATAGATGTGTATCAAAAACAGTTGTATTTTCAATTGATGAAGGTCACTTTTTAAATAAATATGTTCTGGCTTGCTGTTCGGTAAATATTGGTTCTGATAATGAAGGATGTTTCTATAATAATGAAGACAGAGTAGATGAAGCTCTCAAAAATTGTCTTATGAAGGTTTGAATATGGAGCCCAGAGTTCAGATGGATTTTAACTTGATCTTGTGACATCTGGTGATACAGACACGGGGTTTGACCCTGTATTTAACTTAATAATAATATATAGATCTACATTTAGCAGAATGACGCTGATGTATGCCCTGTGGGTCGACTTTGCTACTTGGTATAACAGAGCATCTGCTAAAAACAGAAGTACAGTGAAGTGGGAGGTGATGGATTGATCTTTGTAAAACACTGGATTGATGGGAAGTAGAAATGCTTTGCACAGGCTCCAGAAATATATAGATGAGTGAAGTAAAAGAATGACAAAGCAGGTTTTTGGGGTTGAGAATAAAACTGGAAAATACATTTTATACTCATATTTTTCATCCTTTTTTAAATCATGAGAACTCTGAGTGCTGTATTTGAGCAAGATCAATATACTTTTAAATATTTTGTCAAGACAAAGTGCCTAAATATCTGCATTTGTAAAGTTGAAAGGGCTGTTATTTTTGGATATGAAGGAAATGTTGAAAGTTTTTTCAGTGTCATTTATTTTCTTGTTTGATTGCAGTGACGTGTTTATTAATGCCAATTGATACTGAGAATCAGCAGGATGCAAACAATAATGATTCATAATTTTTGTATTTGGTTTTGAGATCCAAAGTTGTGACACTTTGTTTCATCAAGTGCATTAAAATTGGCAAATGAAGCCATTTGCACAGAAGCCCCGAAAACAAACCGAGAGAACAAAACACTTGTGATCTGTTTACTAAGTCTGATCAGAACATAATCTAAGTTAAATTTATTTTTCATCCATGAAACAGGTGAAGGGGAAAAGTTTTGCCAGGACCGATTTTAAGCCTTTTTTTTCATGTTAAACAGGTGAAAATAAAGTTTTGCCAGGTTAAAAAAAAACTAAAAAGAAATTAAAAATCTAACTTTCTTCAACGCTTTTGATTACTGATGACACGATACCAAAAACTCAACATGTGATAATACCTTGATAAAGTCCTTGATACATTTATGGCAACATTAAAAGTCGATGATATTTATCACCGTATTAAAAAACAAAGTAAAATTACTCGGAAAAAACTTCCTGAAATATTAAATTAATGTGTACAGCATTTTTGGTTTGTAGAAAATTTCTTTTTCCTTTTAATATAAGTGCTTCTGCTTTCCTTCTTTAATTTTTTTAGCCAGCTGTGATCTAAACATGCAAAATAAATTGGCATGAATTGTCTTCATGGGTTTGAAGAAAATAATTACATGCAACAATAATGTATGTACAATTGCAAAACAAAAAAACAATGCAACAGTCAGTGGCAGTCCTTTTCCTAAAATGATATAATTAACCGTGCGGTAGATAAAAGTCATAGTCTGGTCTGGTATGGAGACATTTCTTCATTGTAACATTCTGTGACTAAAAAATATTTCACTTGCCAAAACTTCTTTTAACTGTTTTCTGTTTTTTTGTTTTTTTGTTTTTTTTTAACTAACTTAGAATACCCAGTCCTGAGCAAAAAAGTTCCAATCTGTTTCCCAGATGAAAAAAAAAATTAAAGAACTTAGTTTATCCTGAGAAAACTTTTTCACCTTTTTTTTCACCTGTTTTTACAATGTAGATGAGACTTAGAAAGTGGATCACTAGAGTTTCCTCTCAGGGCTTCTGTACATTTGACAGTATTCAGATGTGACTCAGTGCTGTGCGGCGTGTTGCTGGCTGTGGTGCTCAGTATTAGTGTGAGGCAGAAGTCTGACGGACGGACAGTCTCCGGTTACAGTTTTCTGCCTGCACACTTGTTTTAACTGCAGTGAGAAATGTCCCTCTGCAGAGACTCTTCCTGCTGTTAGACAGGGTATCCTGACTAATGATATGAACATATCATTTCCTGCTGCAGCTATAGTAGTATTTACAGCTCAGTTATGAATGAAGTTCACCTGCGCAGAAACAATTAACAGGCATCGCAAAGTTTACTGTTTTATTAATTCAAGGCACCAATTTAAGTTATAATGTGGCCAAAGTGAAGTGACTGTTAATCCCTCATTTGTCTTACCCTGATGTTTCTGTCGCTGGTGTCAGATCTTACTTAACTGGAGGAAAATGCGTCTTTGCAGATGTTGAAATGTATTTTAACTGGATCTTTTTTTTTAGTCCCGTATGAATTTGCTTTGTGTTTTTGGTTTGAAGATACTGATTGAGTCTTAGTGTGGAGACTGAAATGAGTGATTTTCTGTTGTCCATGTACAGGTATGTTGTTCATAATGTACACAATGTAAAATTCTGCTTTTATGAATATTGGTTATTGTACAAACTTTGTATAAACTGTATCTATTGAACACAAATGGTTTGCCATTGGAAGAAAAAGACAAGTGTAGAAAATCTTTTCAGCCAAGAATAATAAATATTTGGAAATAAATTTGTTTCTTCTTTACAGCAGTCTATCACGCCACCTTGTGGTAGGAATCAGCCAGAGGCTCTGTGGTCTGTGCTCTATTTCTGTATCTGTTAATTACATCATCAACATGAGAGGAACTTTATATTATTGGAAGAGGTCTTTATTAAATAAATTCAGAGGAGATAAAAGGATCACAGTCATGATAGCTGGTACAGAATCTTCGAGGTGATGTTTTAAAATCCAAAATACTGAGTATATACAGATTTAAAAAGAGTCTCTTGTCCTTGAGAGGGAGGCAGAAGAAGTTTGCCTGTTTTTTTTTGTCACAATGTCCTCAGCTTGTCCTCTGATCAGGTAGCAGTGGTTTCAGTCATCAGAGTGCAGACTGACTCGCTCGTCACCATTCCACTTTTTCACGTTTTGCGGACGTCGTCTTCAACATCCTTCACTCTATCCTTAAATTCCTCAAACAGTTCAGTTACATAAACTTACAAAAAGGCAAAAAGTTTGGATTTCATACTGAGGAAAACTTGTGTCTGTAGTGTCTTTGTCCCTCTGCTCAGTGTTTTATGTCCTCTGGTACCTGAAGCTGTGTCCCAGTTCCACACTACAGACTACTTTGTTTGTATTTGGTATGAAGGAAATCTACTTAAACACACAAGAAGTTCTGCCGCTAGACAATAACAACAGACTTAGTTCGATGACATCATGAAGTAGCATGGGATCATGGGAGTTGTTGTTTAACTAACACTGCTGATTAAAATCTATCTGACACGGCTCAGGCAGAAATCACGTTTGTGGACGAGGTAATATTATAGTTTTATTTATGTTACATTCAGTCATGTTCACCGACTTCCTTCCTCACACGTTTCCTGTTGTTTCTCAGAAGTTACAGTAACTCGCAGCTCGTAGAAAAAACACCATTACCTTGAATAAATTACAAATTTCTGTGGGTTTGACAGTTAATGGAAACATTTGGGATAACGCAAGTACAGAACCCAACAAAATATATATCATAGGTCTCTTTTTAATCGTTTTTAGACATTTTAAAATGTCGAAATGTTACATATAACTTTAAACAGTTAAAATGTTGAAATATTTGTGTGTTTTTCAGCATATC